>JAAAKG020135631.1:0-13464 GCA_010014905.2 Druon quercuslanigerum | reverse complement strand
GGGAATACCCGTCCACCTTCGGTGACTTAGAAGTACGGGAAAACGGATCTAACACGAGAATACGAACGCGTACCGTCTCGCAAAAGACGTGAAACTAAAAATTAACCCTCGAATCCAACAGAGTTAAAAAAGTGGACTATCCTCCGAAGATCCATAGTGATTAATTGTTTTGATTCCTCACTACCTCCCCCAGACTTTCGAAAATTGACAATTCTCCTTTGGTGTGGAGTTATGCAGCATCAATTAATTTAACAGTTGGGTCGTAACAATGGATGAAAATTTTTTTTGTCCAAGATCGTGGCAGAATCTTTTAGAAAATTTATTCCAGTTTTCAGAACTACCCCTTGAATTGACGGAAATATCCAATTTTGCAAGAAAGCCTGCCACGCTGCCAGCGCATGATCTCATCAGAGCATATATTTCAATTAAAGATTTATTTTTTTTATTTATTGACAAAAATGAAAAAAATTTTGTTTTTTTTTCAATTTGATATAAAGAAATAAGTGGATAAAAATCGTTTAATATGGTTTGACGGTGTATGGTCACTTAATTCTCCCCAGATTTCCTCAATTGATCAAGAAAAATAATTTTTGTGTCATACCCGTGAGGATTCATGAATAAAAAATCATTATTATAAAAAATTCAAGAAAACAATTTTTGTATTCAGCTATTGGTAACGAAAAGAATGGTCATTTTCCATGGAATTAGCTCCATAGAGCTCGTGATCGTGACTGATACTCAGTTATCATATCTGCTCATATAATAACAATCCGCAATTGTTTAATAATTTATTGTTCAATAATAAATAAATGATAATAAATAAAGTCTGATGTGTGCATCGAATTAATCTTCATATTATTCTCATGAAATTGTGCATGTCGATGACAATTGAGTTTAAAAAATTGGTCATTCACAGTTAATCAAGTTCTGGAAACGATGTAAGAATGTCTAAAAATGGCAAAACTGTGCATTTGTTTCTTACATTTGTTTAAATAAACAATAATTGTTATCGGATCTGGGTGGAAAATGCTATTCATTCCATGAAGAATAGAAAATATGAGCAATTGTTCATGAAATTGTTCATAACAATTGCAGTTATTATTATTCATCCAAATCTCCTAACGTTATTCAAAGATCAGTCAACAACAATTAAATATATCCAAAGCATGGAGTTTAAGTGACGAAAAATAGCCGAATAAAGGATTTGTTAACGAGGATTGTTTGAGCAATTGCGAATTGTTATTATATGAGCAAATATGATAACTGAGTATCATTTACGAGCTCTATAAAGCTAATTCCATGGAAAATGACTATTTTTGACGTCACCTATAGCCGAAGCCAAAAATTATTTTCTTCATTTGTTCATAATAATGATCGTTTATTCATGAATCCTCACGGGTATAACACGAAAATTATTCTTGTTAATCAATTAAGGAAATACAGTGAGAATCAAGTGACCATACACCGTCAAACCATATGAAGCCATTTTCATCCACGTATTTGTTTATAACAAATTAAATACATTTTTTAATTCATTCTACGGTACTGTAAAATTGTACTGGATAGTTCTTCTACTCATTCTGGGTATTTAGGAATGAATCTGAGTATTCTCTTAGAAATGGTACTCTTCAAAAGTCAAATAATTTTTTTTTAATTTTGTCAATGAATAAAAAAAATAGAGTCTCAATTTAAACATATGCTCTGATGAGACCATGCGAATTTTCATCAGCTTTAATTGAAAATAAAAACATTTAAATCGGATGAAAATTGTAGTCGAAAAATCAATTTGTCAAGAGTCGTGATTTTCGTCCCACTGTGCGCCGATACGTGACGGTTTATTATCTCTTTGCACGAGAAGGACAACGACGCAGCCGCAAAAGCAAAAATCGAGCGATTAATTTAAGAAAATAAGAAAGTGAATTTGTAAATGTAAATTTGTAATAGTGCGGTCCCTCAAACGAAGGGTTTTATAAAAATTAAAGTCGAACGAAAATTCTGAAACGAACACGACACGGATAACCTATTCTGAACAAAAAATAGATAAGATAGCAAACCTGGCTTTTTACGCGTAGAGAAAGTACACATCTGTAGATTACGATACCCATACTAGCGACTCTGACTCGACGGACTTTATAGACGAAATAAACACACCCTTTAGAACTGTGACAATGCCATTCCCCGTATCCTCCGTCACTCCTCCAAAAATAGACCAGATGCTTCTCTACCTGTATATTGTTCCTCCGGACGTTTCAGTCTCGCCAGGGTTTTGGAGCTGGGACAGGCTCTATGAATAAACGGAACAGCGGTCTATGTATATTGGAAAAAAAGATATATTTTCCCTATAAGATACAATTCTAAGTGTGGGAGTACTTTATGTGTGTGTGTTTGTGTTTGCCGTTGACAATATTAATGTAGTTGTGGTGTATTCGTAACTTACATGTTTGAAGGTGATAGAAAAGCTATGGGTTTAAGTTGATGTCACGGGGAGCGGAACTGATACGTAAGAAGCTTGCGTGCGGGCAAGCTTAAGCCGGTTCCTGAAAACACAACACAAGAAAGCAGATAAGCGTTCGGGTATACCGATGTGACGTGACGGATGCAGGGTGTTTGCGGCCCAGGGGGAGCGATAAGCGGTCGCTTGATTGTGGTCGGTTCGGTCTGGATGGTCGTTTAGGCGTTCAAGGTGCACGGGGTGGTTCCTTACCAGTGCGAGGCGTCGTCCTCTTAACCTGTCTCTCTCGGAATAGTAGGGTACGATGCGGTAAGAAGGGAGGGAGGTGCTAGTGGTCGTAAGGTGTATGCAACGATCTGCTGGAGGTTTTCCACGGGTAGGCCGGTTAATAGCACCTGGCGCCCACGTACCTTGGCCTCGATGGGTGGTCACAGGAGCGCCTGTCGGCCACCTATCGAGTCGGCTATAGGGAACGGGATCTGCGGGAGGTTTGCTGTGGGTATGCCGATTAGGGGCACCTGGCGCTGACGTAGCCTGGCCTCGACGGGTGGTCATAGGAGCAGCTGTCGGTCACCTATAGAGTCAGCTACAGGGAATGGGATCTGCGGGAGGTTTGGTGTGGGTAGGCCGGTCAGGGGTACCTGACGCCGACGTACTCTGTCCTCGATTGGTGGTCATACGAGCGCCTGTTGGTAACTGATCGATTCGGCTACAGGAAACGGGAAAGAACTAGGAGGTGAGGCAGTGGTCTGGTCGCCTACTGGGAGAGTAAGCGGCCAGAGGAGTTGCACTGGGTGAGAGTTCCCCGATGTTACTCGGTTTACCACACACGACGAACAGCCATTTATGTGACGCGCGGCTAGCTTCATCGCCCGTGTCTGCGCGTCGCATCGGCGTACTGGGCGGTGGTAGGTGAAAGAGCGTACGTTTCGGTAGACCGGTGTTCGCGTGCACGTGTGAGCGTGTATCGTTGCGTCACAAACTTCTTGACAACGGAAAACATAAACAGGGTTGAAGAAATTATAAACTAAGCGAGCCGAGTCGGAGTAAGAACACAGATACAAGCAGGTAGGGAAGATCGGGAGATAACATCGGACGAAGATGAAGGAGGAAGCGTTATTAATCAAAATCAAGAGCCTAGCTATCATAGAGAGAGAAGGAACCGCCCTGGTTGCTCTAGGTCCTATGAAACTCCGGAAAATCCAGAGCTTAGCAATTACAATAGAGAAACACCTGCCCCCCGTTGGGAATATGTTTCCCGCGATTCCTCAGAACCAAGAGCCTGAACTTTTATATCAGGGAAATAACTGAATAACCCTTTGGACCTACGCCCCCGCGAATCCTCAAACCAATAGCCTAGTTATTGTAACAGTGAAGGATCCAACTACTCTGTTAGGGCTGGGCCCCCCGCGAGCCCCCAAAACTGAAAGCCTGTCTATCAGAACAGGTGAATACCCAATCACTACGTTCATCCTATGCTTCCCACAAATCTTCAAAGTGAAGGTACCACCCAAGCTAAGGAAGTTATACGCACTCTCAATACCTTAATGGAAAGTACGAGACCTTTTCTAAACGTTGCAGCAAAACTTGGAACAAACCGGATCAGTTTCTGCATTGAAAATTCAATTAGAGAGCTGTAGAAAGGGAACCACGGAAATGGTTCAAAATTTGAACCTCCGATTTCTTTAGGGAGGCAACTAGTTAAAATACGCTGCCTAAACCGGAAACTATGGGTCGAAGGAAAGAAAAATAGCCATGAGTATCAAGGAAAAAGAATGTCCGAAGAGATATTTATTAAACTTCAAACGCGAAATAGGACTGCAAGGCAATACCAGGCAATAGAAATGGAGATGTGGCTACGCGAAACACAAACCACACGAATAAAGACAGGATTCAGAGCGCTATTGCGACATGCGTCTCAAATCCCTCAAAAAAACATTTGTAACTCCACAAAAAGTGCAGCAGACAACTTGCCAATACAGACCAGCCCAATTTACGATAAGGGAAGTTACTGGTTCAGAAATTAAAACTGAGTTGGCACACATAATATCACCCCGAAATTCCTGATACTTCAAAACATCAAACTACCATTAAACACTGAGGGAACCTATGTACCTGGGAGAACCGCAATCAGACCTAGATACATAATGGGAAATTACAGGCACCATTCTTTAACTATTCCGATAGGCCTATAAGAGGTACTGTACCAAGTTATGAACCCATGGATAGAATAACGAAAATATCGGAACAGGAAATAAAGATAGCCGAACGGACGAATAACCCAAAGACCCTAAATTTATTAGAAAAGACCCGTATGGATGACGTGGAATCAGAACTGGCCGATCCCATTTGGCAGATCATTTCTCAATACACCGATGTACATACTCTAGACGAAAATCCCATACCTTTTACTAATTAAACCGAACACGAGATCATTTTAAAATCCGGTAAAGTTAATAATATTAAAGCCTATCCACTGCCACAAAGCCTTCAAGCTCACCTTTTAATTTTAATATTAACTACTGCTTCTCACCACTAAGTGAACTGACTCAACAGGAGAAACTCGACATAGTAAAGGTAGCACGCGGCTCAATTTCTAACCAAGAATTTGGCGAAAATAAGTCTAGATAAAGCTAAACAGTTGGGAGAATGGAAAAATGTGGAGAATGATGTTTGCAGCCACGTAAAGAAATGCCCTATATGCCAACTTCAGAAGAACACGTGAATCAAGAGACAGGCCGAAGCTATTATGCACGACACATATGTTAACCCTAATGGTAAGATCCCAATAGATATTTTCGGGCCTCTTCCAATCACGAAAAATGAGAATGAATACATACTCAATTTACAAGACCCATTGACTAAATATTTGATGTTAATACCACTAAAAGATGCTAGAAGCGAATCCATTACCGAGGTATTCTTCTATGATTTTATTTATATATTCGAAGACGCGAAATCTATCTTGGCAGACCAAGGAGCGAAATTCGTTTCTGAACTAATTAAGAACTTCGAGAATCTGTTTAGAATAAAGCACGTGAAAACAACTACCTATCATTCTCAAAGTAACGGTAGCGTAGAAAATGCTCATTCTGTCCTGAAAGATCTAGTGAGAACCTATATGCAGGATACGCGAGCAGAGTGGGACCAAGTATTAAATATAATTACTTGCGCTTACAACACCACCAAGCAAGACGGAATTGGAATAAGCCACTTCCAAGCCGTTTTCATCAGAACCGATGCTAATTTGTCATCGACTTTGGCCAGCACTCCTGGTTTAAAATACCAAAAATTGCTTGGTATATTGAAAGAAAGGCACGAGCAGAACCTACAGAAACTAAAGCAAAAGTTGCACCTTCAGAAAGAAAAATACAAAAGGTACCTAGATTGCGAGATAGTTTTGCCGTAATCGATTTACGGAGCGGGAGACCTGGGTAAGTTTGTCAACCATAATGCGACCAATAAACTCTGCAAGCTGAAAAGGACCTGCAACTATGATAAAGAGACTAGATAACAATAACTATATATTATTATTTATCACCGAAAGAGCCAAAATTCAGGCTAATCAGATCATGCCTTCTTTTTTATAGAATGAAGATATGGCATTATTGATGATTCTGATGTAAGTCTAGAGAACGAGAGGAAATCACACCCTACTACTAATCAACGGAAATATATTTATCGACAAAATAGGAACAGACCACCTTTATCATAATGTTTAGAACAAAGGTTAAATATAGTTCGCGACATAATGAGACTCGCGATTCGAGCGTCTAACTCAAACTGCACTGAGGAAAAAGAGATTAGATTGACAGGCGAAAGGTACAAGAGGGCCAGAAACAAACTCCAACTACTCAGTTATGTGATGAGTAACAAACGACACAAAAGTGGATTAATTAACGCTATTGGGGACATTACTAAAACTCGATTTGGGACTTTAAGTAATAACTACCTCGGACATATTGACGAAGGGATATGCCAATTATATACGGCCTTGTGAAATTGATCCGTTATTTATTCATTGTGATATTTAATAAAAAATTAGTGTAATTCGTAACTTACATAATTGATTACAAATCATAAATAAACTTTAGCACAGAAACGTTTCCTGTAGTGGGAGTCTGATGCCTTAAGTCAAACAGGCCTCTCTTTCTACCATGTGAGATAGACAACGAGGTGCGATCGAAATGGAAAAGATGGTTTAGAAATCTTATTTTTTATCGTATATGGCAAACAGAGAGGTTGCTTATATTATATTACTAATATTATACTTGTATATATTCTAATCATTAAAAAAGTTAAAAGTAATCATTAAAAAATTTAAACAAGTATACATTGTCGAGAAAAAATGACCAGGTTTTTGGCCGTCTTAAGCACACGCGTAGTTAAAATGGCGCCATAGATATAAACAAAATTATAAATTGACTTATTTTCTAATAAACTTTCCTAGTACAGTGATTAAATGATTTCTAACAGTATTTTATGATTTAAGATGATTAAATGGGATTAAAATCAAATTTAAAATTTTTTTAACGTCCAATAATCAAGTTAATGTGAAGAATTCCTTACGAGCGCGAGACAGAACATGTTTAGACGCAGATCACCCGCTCATCCAGGCCCTTCAGGCAGCAATTAATTTTATGCCTTTTTCGTGTAGCCCTTAGGGTGTACAGTTAGTTATAAATGAAATGTTTCCTTAGCTACCCAATTATAATAGCTCTGATTTCGATTATCGTAACGACCTTGATCATGAGAATCGCAGCTATGATGTCTATCTGTACGATTATTTGCTTCTACATGTTTATAATTTTTGAAATTCGATTTTTGTTGATCATAGATACTGCAAATAGCATTGGGCGTAGTGGGCAGCCTTGCTGCAGTCCCCTACTTGGAGACAATACCTCCATCTGCTTTTTGCCCACTCTCATTCTGTCTTTCGTTTAAGCATAAATCTGTTTTATCTTACCAATCAGACCTTTTCTACTCCCCTTTTTATAACCTCTTCCGAAGCGTTGTTCTGTCTAGTAATGGAAAATCGTAAATCAGTATTGACTATTGCAGTATTAAGTTTTCTAGCTTATACTTATCTCTCTTCTGTCCTGATGTAATGAAACCTTTTCCTCCATTCTTCTCGGAATTCCTTCCATTTCCAAACGTTCTGCATAAATTCATTCAACCTGACCTTTGCAGTTTTGCCTACAAATATCGACGGCTTATTAACTATTCCATCTTTGCCCACCGTTTTCCCTTTCTTCAAATTTGTAATTTGGAACTCAATTTATTCATCACTCAACTCCCCGCGCCCTTCCTCCTCTTTCTCCCTTATCCACCCTAACACCTTCTTCTCATCCGACCGTGTCCTACTTTTTAAAAATTAGTTGTTCCAAATTTCTGCCCCTATTTTATTGCGTATTCCTTCTATCCTGCACGTACTGTTCGATACCAACTTTCCTTTTTTTACACTTGCTGTATAATCTTTTAACTGCCCTCTTTTCTTTAAAACATTCTCCATTCCACAATGCTACCTCTCAAGTTTTATTCACTCCCTTACATTCTTCGACCGGCAGAAATTTCTTTATCTTTATTCCGAGTTTTTTATAATTTTTCCTCTATCCCGACTTCACTAAATTCAACTCCTTCCAGATGTATCTTTAAACTTCTCATTAAACTCTTTTGACAATATAATCTATCTAAATCTTCTTCTGCCTCTCGCCGCCTTAGTTCTATTTATCTGTCCTTCCAGGTCTGTATAAATGGGTTGATGGTCTGATTACACCCTCTCTCCTGCTCTCATCTTTTTCCCAGCCTTTATTATTTGTAATGATATAACCAATTCCAGAAGCCGCTATCACACTCACAAATGTATATTTTCGCAATTTCATCCCCCGCCGTATTTCCAATTAGTTAATCCTAACTGATACTTTTTCTCTATCCTTTACACGCATCCTCCTTTATACCTGTCATGTCACTCCAATGAGAGGACTTCTTTTGTGATTTTACTTTTTGTCCTCTGTAATCTCCACCTAAAGTTACCACACCATGAAATGTTTCGATGTAACTCCAGATCTCTATATCTTTCTTTTTGATTTCCGACACGTTCCAGTAAAAACTGTAACTGTGTATTCTCTATTATTCTCATTCGTTTCCTCTTTTTCGAAAACTTCCCTGCTCTACCAAGCCTTTAATCCAGTCATCCCAAACTAACCATTTTCCTTCAATTCTATTATTCTTATATCTCACCTTTGCCTTCTTCTCTTCCTGCCTTTCTTTCCTCTCTACTTATCTCAGCTTTCTCTGAACTCCCTTTCTTTACTAATTAAATCATCATCCATAATTACTTTCGACTCCCTAGGGGGCAGGATTAAAATCCCACCTCCTTTTTCATTATTGTTTGTGTATTTTCCCAATTGGACATCTCCACAACTACCACATCCTGACCTGTTGATTCTACTGAAATAATTCGCTTCGGCTTACTCTCTACCCCTAGCATTTTCTTAAGGAATTTCTCTAAATTCCTCTTTTCTTCCCCTTTTATAACTTTCACCCCCTAAAAACAATATTATTCTTCCACCCATTTTGTTCCCCCTATTTTCAACGCATTTCCATTTCCTTAATTTTTTTTATACCATACTGGATATAAATGTCATAGAATGCACCATTCTTAGGCTACCCTTTAATTTCGAAGAGCCATTTTATCATGGATTCTTTCACTGATGTGTACGAGGTACAACAGTAGGTTTTCAGACCAATCAGGGATGGCAATGCTTTTAATATAGCCGGTTCATCTGCTTTTCCATGTCCTATAATATCTTCATGGTCTGGAATCCAGATAAAATTGACCCAATTTATGCGAAGCATCTTAAAAAGATTCTTAAGACAGCTCGAGACTACTCTGGAAGTAAACTCTTGATTAGGGAGAGCTGTAAGTGCAGCAAACGTGCTCAGTGTTGTTGATATCTCAGCCCTGGACTTATTCTAATAGATTTTAGTCGCTTTTACCCAAGATTCTTTAGAGCTAAAGCTCGTCAAATTGAAAAATTAAACTTAAAAACAAGAAATATCCTCTTGAGACGAGAAAACCATTGTAATAAACCATTTTTCTTTTCAACCTTTTTCCAGATCAATAAATTCTACGCAGGATAAGCTTTGGATAAAAAATAGGCATGAGAAAATCGTTAAACCAAATGTTTGGAGATTATGAAACAGCCAAATCCTTCAAGTCAAACAGCCTAAATTGTTCGAAATAGTACCGAACCGCTGATCGTCTCCCTTAGTCTTGGTGAATTCTTCGTCTAGGTTACAGTTATAACTCTATGGAAATTTTGGTCTACCTCAATAAAAGGACGAAACGATCAAATAAAGTCAACTTTGTGTTCTTCTAACACATGTGTTCACATGATTACTTGAGCTGGCGCTCTCATGGCGCAAGGTAACGAGAATCAGGCCAGACGCACTGAATAAAAAATAACGAATCGGTCACGCAATACCAATAAAATTGTTTATATTCGGCTTTAAATTTTAGAGATGGCAAATATTGATCACAAATATTTTTTATTTCTTCAAGAATTTAAGTTTTCTTGAACTTTAAAAACTCAATGGAAATGATAGATAAATATGTTATAGCTATAGACATTAAAAAAATAATGGTAAAGTATAATATCTAATATTAACTTGATCTTTAACGCTCGCTATACAACATAACGCCAATGGTGTCAGAAATGCTCGTAAAAAATAACAAAAGCTTTTACCTTAAATCATAGATTACTTTGATGAAGCTCACCTTAAAAAATGCCTTTTTTTATTTTAAATTTTTATAAATTTTTTGGTAAACTATCCTAAAACTTTTTTTCTAATGTAAAAAAGAACACATATACTAAGTTTCATACCCTCTTTACAATTCGAGGTATAATTAATAGGCTCGAACTTAGAATCAGATGTTTATAATATACCCATGAGAAAATAGATTTACTTCAATTTAAATGTAAGCTCTTTTAGGACAAAGCAACTAAATTAACCTGTTGTATACTTAAATTTCTTTGTACATTTTTTTGATAAAAAAGAACTAATTTTTATGGGTTTTTCTATAGAAAAGTATTAATTACATTAATTACATTTTTTATAAAAATCTCGTAACTTACACTAGGTGGAGTCGTACTGGCTGACAGCATCAAGCCTGTACTTCCTGGTGCCTTATAATGTGGCGAGTCCCGTGAAGGAGCTGGTGAGCTAGCTGCCGAGCCACTTGTACCACCACTTCTACAAAAAGGTAAAGATTTGATATTATTATAATTGAACTAAAATTAAAAAAAACAGCTGCGCCATTTTGCAATAATATCTCATTTTCAGTTGCTGCCTGTTTCCAAAATCCGACGACAATGTACATTAGAGGATTTAGGTGCAAGAACGGCTTTCTTGCGTTTTTAGAATTGACTTATTTTTAATTTATGTTGTACATAACTTAATAAAAAAAACAGGTACCTTTGAAAATGGAGGAACATCCCTATTGCACCATATCGGTAATTGAATTGATAGTATGTCATTGGATTTTAGAAACGGGTTAAAAAGTGAAAATGAGCCATTAATGTAAACTACTTTATGGATAAATAGAAAAAAAAGCAATAATATCCTGGCCCGAGAAAACTACTGGCTTTCGTTCAAATAGAAAATTTCGATTTACGGAATCTGATAGTAGGTAACTCAATCTACATATAATACCTGTACGCTAATTATTTAAACTTCATCTATATTATTCCTGACTACATTTTCCCAATGTACAATAAGCTCGTTTCTTGAATTTATGCACATTTAACTTCTTTTAATGTGTATATTTTTCTATAATTTAAAAACTAATAGAAAATGAAGTTTATAGTAAGGTTAATAATTATAACTGTAGCATATAAATTAGATTTTGAATGTGACCGTTATTTCTTTTCACCCGTTAATACAACATCTTCGAGATTACTTCTTGAAATAATGTTTTATTCTGTCAAGTATTTGCTATAATGTTAGTAAATAAGAAAATTGCGGCTTTTTTGAGAGGGGCAATGGTACGCGATTTGTCATCACGCATTTACCTAGTATTTTGAATTCGGCAAAACTGTTGATAATGCCCTTATCAATAGGATTCAATTTACTCTAATTAGTTCCTAAGATTCATCGAACTTCATTTCGAGAGACGTGAAACTCAGTCGAAAAGGATCTATTTTTCAGTAGAAAATTCTACGCACAAAAAATAATCTTAGAAACTTTGGGCACATACGTGTCCAGTAAGATACGATTGAAGCACTAACTGCACTTACTAATTATCTAACTAAGACTGTATCATGCATAATTCGTGCACGCATGTATCAAAAATGAAAAAAAATTTGATATGATTTCATAAACAATGCCAATGACTAATCCCCTAATTCGGACTCGATCACACCTCATTGGGATTAAAACTAGCTATGTTTCCGTCCTTATAAATTAAGAGGTAAAAGATATATCTAAGTATTTCATTGTTTTAGATTAATCCAGATAGTAAAAAATCATTTAAGTTGTGTTGAAACGATTTTAAACAATTAAAAAAATGAAGTTAATTAAAGGGTTTCTCAAGAGTTTAAAGAATCCGGAGGAGTTCAAAAAGTTTAGAAAAATTCCAATCATTTCGGATAATTCATAGTTTCTATTAGAATTTAAAGAATTTTGAGAAATTTCAATAAGCAAGAGAATTCAGAGAATTTAAAACAACGGTCAAAGCTTGACATAATGAAAAAAGGTTTATTCAGTTTAAACCCTCACAAAAACAGGATATCGCGGGATATTATCTTCGATATCATTTCTGTCCGGGGCTGCCCCAGGGATATCCTGATATCGTGTGTCGTGAGGACTCTAAGTGACGTTTTAATCTCACGAACCAGTGACAGTTCATCATCAAAAGAGTACCGATAGCAATTACAATTACTTTAACTGAATATTTTGGATAAAATCATTGTAGCTCCCTTTTAAGATCTTGATAACTGCCCTTCTTTTCCTTCTTTAGGTATTAATTGACATAAAATGCGGTAACGGTATACTAAGGTTCAAATGGAATCACCCTGGCATGTAAAAAAGAAGCCCTTTGTAAGTGAATTGTGCCCTGATGATATAAGAAAAGAAAAAATTTTCTGCTTCGACTTTGTTAAGGCTTTTGAAAGAAACACTATTTTGTCAATCATCTCGTGGTTACTGACGATTTTTATGAGAGGACCTCTGCCACTTTCAACGATGTAAGCTGTACATAGAAATATGCGATTATAATGATTCTGGACATTCAGAAGTCCGCAAAGACTCCATCACTGATATTACCCTCTAAATGCGGCTTTGAGGTACGCCCATGTATGCATATGTCTCTCCAGTCATCGGGAACACCAGCGATCTTTTCTTTCTTCAGATTAATCTTGGCAGATATTGTATATTGTACTTGGCAGATCATCTGTATAGAATTTCGCAGTGTAAAAGATAGAAGCAGAAGCGTGAGGCAAATAAAAAAAGGACTCATGGTTTTGTTCTGAAAGACGCCCCTCCGGAAGATGAAATTGTTCGTTCCAGATGAGATAGTAAATCTAGTTTTCCAAAAGAGCATCAATCTCTATATGCATCTCATTATGTGTGGATGAACCTTTAGGCTTTCCAACAGACAGATGATAAGTCTATGATATGTCGAATAAAAAGGTTTCCGATAGTCAATCCATGACACTAACATCAACCGTTGATGCGCTGCTATATTTTTGCAGACGCATCTGTCAATCAGCAGGTTCTCTTGGCAGTCTGCTGAACTTTTTTTCGAGCCACGTTGTTCGTACCAGTGATCCCATATTTAAAACGAGTTACCTCCGCACACAATCAAAGCTCGTGTAAAGTGGTTGGGAAGATGTGGTAGCGTAGCACACGTCTGTAATTGCGCGCGCAACCAATTTCTCCTCTTCTGAATCCGAAAGGCCGAAGATGCACGATTGCCGATCGGAAAAATTCGGCGGTCTTCTATTTATATC
>JAAAKG020135630.1:0-13464 GCA_010014905.2 Druon quercuslanigerum | reverse complement strand
TATTATTTTCACTTAATAACTCGGAATGTGAAATATCAATTCGAAACATAAATATTTACTTTATTACAAAATTAGCAATAAAAGTAATTTATGTGGCAAGCCTTTAATATTGTCAATAATTTAACAAATAAAATAGGGATTAGAATTGCAAAAGTATTATTATTTTATATTAACTTGTGATTTTGAAAATCATGTCAGAATCCCTGCTTCCAATTTACCGATGTTTTGAGGAAACAGTAAAACAGGGAGTTTCTGCGAAACGATAATCAAAGAATAATAGATTTTAAATAGTTTAGCGCCGCAGGGCAATGATTTTACCAGGGCAGTAGCTTAGGGCCCACAAAAGTATTTGCTATCCCTCACTCCACCGCCACTTGCCGCATCTAGGAGTAAAATATCTTTGCTGCCACCCCCAGTCGTGGCACCAGGGGCGCCTCGACGTTGAATGCATTTATGGGGCTTTGGTGCTCCTCTGAGACCATTTCCTCTTCGCTCTGCCTGTCTGGCATGGAAAACCCTGTCAGTAGCAATACTATCGCCAACAGAGCAATCGAACTAACGACAAGAAAGCTCAAGCCGTAGCGCGACGCCAACGGGAGAACACTTTCGGTAGGCATATTATTATTATTGCTAGTATTAATAATACTTATCTTATATACAAAAACTCGTAACCTCAATTGTGAGTCACCATGTGGATATTTTTACCGATGTTGCACATATCTCGGCCTCTTTTTTAAACGTATACAATTAATCGAACTAAAAAAGTAGATTTCTACTTTTATCAATCGCCAATAATTATTTCGATTTGTTTCTTTTTGCTTTCAATAACACCTGTTATTTTCTAATAAATTAGTACTACGCAATGTGTTTGTTATAATAAAATAAAATGAATTACAATTTATTAATTTTTTACATGTTTGCGATGTTGTTAAATAATTATCTGAATTATATCTTTAACATTGTATGTGAATATGGTTTAAGTTTTTATGCAATTAGTAAAAGGATTATTAATATTTTTAATTTTCAGAAAAATATAAGGCAACAATTATTTTAATGTTTGAATGGATTTGTTTTCAATTAAGTAACATAAATTGATTACTTACATTAAGGTTATGTAAGTGACGATTTTCCTATTCTTGTTATAATACAAATGTATTTTAATTTTTTCTGGAATTAGTTTAAAAGGTTATTAATAATTAAAAGTAAAAAAACAAATTAATAACTAATTATTAACTGACTCTTTTAAAACTTACATATTCTCAAAATAGTTAAAAGCTCATTAATAAATAAAATTTAGGAAAAGACTTTTTAATTGAAAACAAAATTGAATATTGTTTGAATATTCGAATGAGGAACACTTTTTAATTATATTAATATTTTGAAGTGATTAATAAATATTATTAACTGATTACCTATAATTTGTATAATGAAAGTTTATTTGTATTTAAAATACCCCTATTACACTGCAAAATTATATATGCATACGTTTTAATTTTCTCTAAAATTTGTATAAAAGGTTAATTATTGATTTAAATTTTAAGTAACAAAATTAAAATATTTTAAAAATACGAAGAAAAAATTATCCGAGTATTTCAATTAAAATAATTGTTTAATGCTTTTTATGTTTTGATATAATTGAATAATTATTAATGGATTATATTAAAAATTAAATTTCCTGGAATAATTAAAAAATATATTAATAAATCCAAGTTTAAGAAAATGAAGGTTTGCATTAAAAAAATATAAAGTAAAAATAATTTGATTGTTTGAATGAAAATAACTGTTTGAGGCTTTTTATGTTGTGAAATGTTTAATTCATTATTAGCTGATTATTTTGTTAACAATATCAAAGTACATAAAGATTGGATTTAAATTGTTTTTTATTAAGTAACTTAAATATATTATTGACTTCCATATTATGTAATTTAATCATGGCTACTACTTTCACAATACAATTTTTTTTCTTTTAAATACTTCTATTACAATTATATAATTTTTATGGTGCTGGTGATCTTGTGAAATAAATGTTCTACTAAATTCAATTTTTCGATTAATTGATTAATAGCTGATGAAATAGTTCAGAATAATAAGTTCAATAAAGATTAAAATCCCGTTTCTCAAAATTGAATAACATAAATTAATTTATCACTTGAAGGGTATATAATTCAATATTTATTATAATTTGCATGATAAAAGTTAATTAACATTTAAAATACCACAATTTCAATTAAATAATGTTTCAAATGATTCTGATGTCGTTAAATGAGTATTTTTATTTCATTTTTCTAAAGAAGTTTTAATTTTTTTCTGGGATCACAATGTTAAATTACATTAAGACTAAATTTTAATTTTTTAATTGATGTTAAAAAATTGATTATTTACTTGAAGGCTGCGTAATTGAATATCGGTTATAATTTGTGGAATAATATTTTAATAATGTTTCAAATACATCTTTTTCAATTATATTATACATGGAAATTTTTGTTATGTGGTGAAATGAGCATCGGAATTCTGATTTATAAATGATCCGAATATATATTTTTCTTTTTTCTGGAATAGTTTAGAAGGTTGTCAAGAACACCAAATTTTCAGAAAAATACTAAGAAAAAATTATTGAATGATTCAATAAAAATGTGTAGCGTAGCGTAACTAAAAATATTTTAGTTCGAAAGTATAAAATTTTAGAAAGTCGGCAAATTGGCAGCCAGGCCCAGCGTTGGGACTAGGATAATGTACATTCCTCTGTAAAAATTTCCATCGTTTCAAGTACCGTTAATTTTGCCGTCGGAAAAGCCACCCTTGGGTCTGGTCCGGGAAGCCTTTTTCCCGGGCAGGCAGTTCGACAACGGACACCGTCGAGATTAGTTCGTCTCACGACTCGATTTCGGTTTTGAATATTCTATTCCTGTGACTTTCATTTGCTTGATTATTTTAATAAATAATATTTTTAATAGTAAAGCTACGCCTCATTCACTTAGACATTTGTAACACAAAACTTTCCTTCCCTTCCACACGCGAAATGTGCACAAAAGTAATTCTTTAATGCTTTGTATGTTATGATTAGATTAATTACTTATTATCAGCAGATTAATCTTTTTACACTATTAAATAACATAAAGATTGAATTCATTTATATTGGATATAAGCCGTATAATACGCTTATATATATAAATATGTGTGTGTGTATAACGTAAAAATAAATGTATTATTTCAATGAAAAAAGTGTGTTGAGGCTTTTTATGTTGCGAACCGTTTAATTCATTATTAAGTGATCATTTTCTTCACATTTTCTTCATATTTGTTTGAATTAGTTACAAAGGTTATTAATAAATTTTACGTATTGAAATGCTGTTTCAAAATTTGCTGGACAATATAATGTACAGATTATTTGAATGTTTTAATGAAAAAAATTGTTTCCTGCTTTTTATATTGTGAATAAAATTTTCAAAAATGAAATTTCAATTTAAAAAAAGTATATAAAGTAAAAGTTATTTGAATGTTTTATAAGAGAATTATATTTTAATGATTTTTCTTTTGTAAATGGTCAATTGATTATTAGCTGACCAACTTTTTTGGAATTTTAAAGTGAATAAAGATGACATAAATTAATTTTTTACGTAAAGGTCACATAATGGAATATTGAATATAATTTGCATATTTAAAGTTAATTTTTGTTTATAATTATATTATTTTAATTAGATAATTTTGCAAATGATTCTGATCTAATGAAATGAGTATTTGCATTCGACTTTGCAACTCATATGTAAATATGTTTCAATTTTTGTCTCAAATTAGTATAAAAAGTTACCAACAAAACAGATTTTCAAAAATTAATGTGAAAATTTAAAAAAAAATTATAGTACAAATAATTTCAATATTTGAGTTAAAATTATTCTTTAATGCTTTTTATGTTATGAATTATGAACAGATCAATTAATTGTTAGCTGAATAATTTTTTCACCACATTCAAATAGATAAATATTTAATTTTAATTTTTTTTTAGAAGTAAGTTCATGAACTGACTATTTAACTAAAGGCAATTTAATTGAATATTGGCTAGAATGTGTGCATTAAAAGTTTATTAAAGTTGAAAAATTTCAAATGAAATGAGTATCTAAATTTTGATCTTGAATATTCGGAACCTGTATATTTTAAATTTTCCTGAATAGTATAAAAGGTTATAATAATAATTAAAATTTTCATAATATACAAAGTAATAATTATATGAATTATTCAATGAAAATAATTCTTTAATGCTTTTTATGTTATGAACACATTATTTATTAGATGATTAATTTTTCTACAATATTACATTACATAAACTTGGAATATAATTTTCGTATAATAACCAACATAAATTAATTACACATTGGATGTAAGTCTTAAAATAAATCTTTTTATATTTAACCTATCTCTATTCACATTGATCGTTACTAAAAGGTTTATGATATTGTGAAAGAAGTATATTGTGGCGACCACCTTCCTACCTATTTTTAATAAGTATTTCCAGATATTTCTGGTTATAGTCCTAGAGAAAAGTATTGAATATTTCGAGCCGGCACTCATTTAATTTCTTATACTTTCTGCCGGTCTCTCTGTGTCACGTATTTCATTTCATGTTTTTCTTCGATAGTGTAAGCAAATGTTATCGCCGGAGAGTTTTCAAAGGCTTTGAGATATGCGAATCGGTACGGGTACATGCCCTGTTGCCATGCCAGGCCCAGGGCGGCGAGGAATTCGTCATCGAAACCTCAGTTCGTTTTCGCCTCTCAAACTATGTGAACCTCGCTCCCATTATTCTTGATTAAAAGTGTTTTTTTAGTTATGAAACGTCAGAGTTTAATTATTTATGCGCCGTATTCCCCCTCATATATGAATTCAATTTTCAAAATTGTATGTACTGTGTATTGTTTTTTCCAAAATTAGTATAAAAGTGTTTTAATAATTATAAGTTTTACAAACATATAAAGTAAAAATTATTTGAATGTTTCAATAACAATAATTTTGTGTTGATTTTTATATTGGAATTAATTAATTGATTAGTTGATAGTAGGAATCGAATATATGGTTTCAGTAATGTTATATAGTAGGAATTTATTATATTGTTTCTACTTCTATTACTGTGGTCTTTTCTACATTAAAGTCCAAATTCTTCAAATTCGTGGCGCCAACTAAGAGTTGTATTATAAACTAGAATTTGCGTATTTTAAGTATCGGTAATCAGAGGGCCCTTTGTGTGTATAAAATGAAGTTTTGTTTTCATTTCTTCAATGGACCCATAACTCTTTTAATTCACGTAAAATGTGTGACTCCCTGAGTTCTTTTTCAGAATTACTTGCACGTATATTTCAATATTTCCTGGAATTAGTTTCAAACGTGAACTGAAAAAAAATTGAAATTTTTTATGAATGCAAATTTGTGTTTAAAGTGAAATATAAAATAAGAATCATTTATATTTTTTAATGAAAACAATTCTCTGATGCTTTTTTATTTTGTAAACTGTTTATTTACTTATTAGTTGATTACTAAATCCAAGCCATAGAAAGAAATGTGCAAATTAGGAAAAAAATATTTGTAAAATAAAAATTATTTGAATTATTCAATGAAAATAATTCATTTTATGGTTTTTATGTTTTTGATTGGTTAATTATTATTAGCTGATTATTTTATTTGCAATATTAAATTACATAAGGATTGAAGTTAATTATTGTTTAGCTGAGAAAATTAACTTATTATTGACTTTAAGATTATGTTATTTAATATGGGATATCATTTTTATAATTAGAGTTTATCTATATTTTAAATATCCCTATTCCAATTACATAATTTAAGTATAATAATAAAATAATAATAATAATAATAATAATAAAAGTTTATTTATATTACAACATCGCTATTTCAATCACATAATTTTTCAAATGATTCTGATGTTGTGAAGTGTGTATTTGAATTCAATTTTTTAATTTGTACATTAATGTGTTTGCATTTTTTTTGAAATTAATATAAAGGTTACTAATAAATCAAATTTTCAGAAGTGAGAGTAAAAATTAAAAAAATTAGAAGAAAAATTATTTGAATGTCTAAATGAAAAAGATGGTTTATTGCTTTTCACGTTATGAATACATAATTTAATTGTTAGCTGATTTTTTTGCACAATGTTAAATTAATTACTAAATTGTACTTACTAAATTAGTTACTAAATTACTTAAGGAGAGTAGGGAGAATGAAGGAAGGGAGGGAAGACATTTTTTTGTGACATTGGAGTGTAACGAGGAGAGGTTTGAAGTTATGGGCAAAACAAAGTTGTTGAAGGGAAGAACAGAGAAAATAGTAGAAGATCTGGCCTGGCAGGAAAGGAGAAGAAAATGTTTGTTTGAGCGGAAGGCATGGGCACGGAGAGATGTGGATATGGGACGAAGAAGTAGAAGAATTGAGAACTTGTCAAATGTGGCAAGTAAGAGAGAAGGATAAAGAACGTATAAGTAAGATGGAAGGAAATGCGTCGGGGTTTACAAAATAAAAAAGGGTTAAAGATAAGGATGGGAGGAACGGGAGGAGAAGATAAGCAGGTGAAGGTTGCTTTCTGCAATGTTTCAGAATTAAAACCAAGGACAAGGGTTTTTGGGGAGAAGTGACAAAATAGAACGTAAAAATGATAAGCGAAACATGGGCGGATAAGAAAGACTGAAAGGGAATAAAAATAATGTTACCGAAGGGTTATGTGTGGACGATGCAAGAAACAAAGAAGGGACACGTTAAAGGGAGAGGGACGGGCGGAATGGTCGCAGGGGTGAGAAAACAGTTGGCATTAAAAGGGAGTAAAGAGGAGGTTAGGAATGAAAAGGATGGAACAATGGTAAGAAGGATTATAGTTGACAAAGTAAAAATAGCGGTGATTTATGTATGTCGACGAAGAGGGGAAGAGGAAGGTTGCTGAGTAATTAAGATGTGGATGGAGGAACAGAAGAAAGAGTTGAATTTGATAGTAGGTGATTTAAATGCCTGAACTGGCGAACAAGAGGGGGTGTGGGATGAAGAAAAGGAGACCTATGTAAAGAGTTGAAAACATAGGGAGACAAAAAGGGAGAGGACGAGGTTACTAGGCATAATAGGAGCAACAGGATGGTTTATATATAATGGCTATATGAAAGGATATGAGGAAGGAGATTTCACATTTGTAAGAAAGGTTTAGACAGTTATAGACTATATCCTTGCAGAAGAGAGAATGAGGAATATGATAGGATGTATGAAAGGAGCGAGGAGATGTGTTTCAGAATTAAAAAAGGATAGTACATTAAATTTAAAAGATAAAGTGGCAAACAGTTTTTGGTTTGAGACACGAGGGGAAAACGAGCTGCAGGTGAGGAAAAGAATAGAATGTGCGATTAAAATAATGGGTGAACTATGGGGTATAGGAAAGAGAAGGTTCAATGACGATTGAAGAATGAGGGTCTGGTTGTTTGATGCGTTGGTGTGGGCAGTATTGTGTTATGGAGTTGAGGTCTGGGGATGGAAGGAACATAGGAAAGTAGAGAGCATGCATAAGCGATTTCTGAGATGGGTATTGGGGGTTAGTTGGAGTTGCCCACGATACATGTTAAGGGAAGTATTAGGGAGGGGGAAAAATGGTTACTATACAAATTAAGAGCCTGGAAGTTTGTGTGATATACGAGAAGGGTCTATGGAGTGGCAGGAAATAGATATAGAGTAATTAGTAAGACAAGGAGAAGAGAGATGGACAAAGATTATGGATCCGAGGTGCAATACATGCTATATCATGGTGAAAGGGTTGACGGAACCACAGTGTCTGCAAAAACTAATGGAAGACTAATGGAGTAGGGTAGTACGGTTTGGAATGGGAGAAGGAGTGAGAGAATACAGATATGGGACGGATGGAGACGAGAATTTATGTAAAGTATGTGGATACGAAATGGAGTCATGGACACATGTAATAGAGAGATGAACAGGAGAGGAAGAAGGACAATTAAGTGTGGATGAGTGTAATATGGATTTTGTATGGCAATCGACAGGGAGTGATGTGGATGAAAAAATTGGAAGAAGTAAGGGAAAGCAAGGGAACAGGGCAGAGCCAAACGGAAGCCCTGGAAACGAAAAATTAGAAAATAAGCAGCGGATAACTTAGAGTAAGCCTCCATTCCTGTTACATTATTTTTAACGTTCTGCGACGTGAAATGAGAATCTGAACTTTAATTTCAAAATTATATGCGAATATATTTTTATTTTTCCTGGAATAGTGTAAAATGTTATAAATAACTCAAATTTTCTGAAAATGTAGAATAAAAATTAATTGGATGATTCACTGAAAAGAACTCTTTAATGCTTTTTATGTTATAAACTAATTAATTGCTTATTATCTGAATGATTTTTTTACAGTATTAAATAACATATAGATTAAATTTCAATTTTTCTCTATTTAGCAACAAAAATTCATTGTTTATTTTAAGGTGATGTGTGATACAATAATTGATATAATTTGAACAATAAAAGTTTTTTTTTAACCTATCTGTGAAACTTCCATCATTCGAAGTGGCATGGGGCGCGGAAAAAATTCGAATTATCGAAACTTCGGATTATCGAATAATTTAGTTTTCAAGCGATATCTTAATAAAAAAAATTAGTAATAATAATTTAAGTGATTGTAATAATGATAAATAATAATAAAAATACAATAATCATTTTTATTTCGTCACTTTAATTCAACGTTTTATGATTCTTTTTTTCTATATTTTGCACAAAATTATCAACTTTAGAATTCAGATGGAAAATTTGGACTGAGTATGTTGAAACATAAGTTGCAACTTACTGCAACTTCACGTTAGTGTAACTTGCTTTAGGGTGACCCGATTGGACTTTTATTTTAGTGTTTTGGAAAGCTCTTTTGATGTACTTTGAGATGTTTAAAACGATATATTTTTAAAAAATATAATTAAAAAAAAAACATTCAAGTTCAACGTTTTCTATTAAAAAAAAGATTTTTATACTCTTTGAAATAATGTAGAATAAAAGGTCGGACGGAAGTGTTTTCTTTTCATATCTACATTTACACGCTCTGGGGTAGCACGTTAAAATTCCGCAGCGCTGGGGCGCGAATACTGTCAGGTTAAATGTGCCTCAAAATTATATTTAACTTTTTTAGATGATGATCTGTGCAGAAATATATAAATTACGTTATATATTTCATCTTGCACCTTTTTTATACTACATTACTACATTTAAAATAAAAAGTTTCTTATAATAACCAGCATCTCAAATTGACACAGGCACGCCTTATACCTGAAGCCAAACCAGTGGTGATCGGAGGTGAGCTCAACGTTAAGGTACCTCCTTTTTGATATAAGAATATTCTTTTATAAGTCTATTGGGCAAAACGTGTAACCTCAAAATTTAAGTGCCTTATTTTACTCCATAAGTACTATCAATACTAGCAATAATAATAATAATAATAAGCCTAACGAAGGTGTTCTCGCGTTGGCGTCGCAGTAGAGCTTGAGCTTTCCTCTCATTAGTTTGATTGCTATGTTGGCGCTAGTGGGGTCTAAGATAAGCACCAAGACCCCATAAATTCCTTCATCTTTAGGGTGCCCCTGGTGTCGGGGGTTGTGAGCAACCCGAAAGGGCTACTATCCATTAAGAACATCGACAAGAAGCGGTAAACAACAGAACATCAGCTGCGCCTGCGGAGTATGTTTCAGTTAGGAGCCCCCACCCGACCACTTCCACAGAAATGCGAAGACAATGGCATCATATCACAATCCCACCATGATAAGTACTTAATGCGATGCCAATTAAAATAAGAGATGGTAGCGAATACAGCTTATCCTGACGGGATGGCTTTTCGCCAAAACTTTGTGTTAAATTTTCCGGAAATAAAGACAGTAACCCAAGTCGACCTCAAACAAAGAAGACGTAGGGTAATAGACGGGAACCTGCTCCCGAAAAGCATTATTAATCGAATAAGATCTGAGGTTGAGAATGCATTCCGACAGAAACTCCAGGATGCGCAGGCCAAAACGAGGATCAACTTGACACAGGAAATGAGTGAATACGTGATTAGATTTCACTTTATGGCAACAGCACGGGGAGGAACCGTCAGGGGCGAACAACATCGTCTCTTCGTCGATCTTCATCCCGATCTGGCCCAAAGATTGACCTTATATGACCTTATATCCGATATAGAAATAAGTAACATCGAAAAACAGGTACAACAGCACCTAGCAGCACCTATAGTGCACCGCGAAGATGCCGGTGAAAGAGGAGGTTCACATACCCATGACGCAAGACACTGTGGACAAACTGGAGTCGGAGGTAGGGGATATAGCAGGGCGAATCTTTAATGGCCGGCAGTCGTTAGGCTTGCAGCCGCCAGACCCAGCGTCTGCAGCTGCTGAATCCGTTGAAGAGTTCGCTGAGGAAAGCCTCCGTCTCATGGTTGGCTTCTTTTGTCATCCTAGCGTTCGCAGATCACGAACCATCAATAAGAAACGGTCTGCCGAAATTTAGAGTTAGCAAGGACCTTCTCCGGTTAGTTGGCAGCTTCAACACAGAGATACTGCCTCTGTTCTTGCAGCAGGATATGAGCTTGCTGCAAATTCAAATTAAAAATGTGCAAATTCTTCCATATTCCGCTGCGGTGTTCCAGTTTGGTTAAATTCATGTTAAAGTTACATAAAGTACTGTAGAAAAAGCTTTACGTGCGGGGGAGGAGGGTCGAAATTTTCGAGAAAAAAAACACGTAACAGAATATGTGTATGCTCCTTAAGGCCTAATTCTCTTCGGTCACAAAAGCATTTCTCTTAGACGTTACATTTCTTCAAAATGCTTAAATTGAAATTATGGCTTTTTTTAATAGCTGTAAATTGTAAAGCCTAGGGAGAAATTTGTTTGAGTTTAAGGAAATTATAACTTGCTACTCCAGTACTAACGGAAGCCATGTCATACATTGTTTGGGGCATTTTGCAAGCCAGTGTGAACACTGAGAAATACCAAAGTGTTGATGTGGTCAAGAAAGCCCATCTTCGTGAATGAATGAAGATCGCGGCAGGAGCACATATGTGCATCGTGCGACTCGGTTGTCGCCCGACTCAGAGCCATAGTTTGTGCTTAAGGCGGGCATATCGAACATTCAACATTTATTTGACAAGTTTAAACGTTTTTCATCATTTTTGTGAACTGCTTCAATAAAATAAAATTTTATAAGTGTAAAAAAATACAGTGTTTTAAAAGGTTGCAGTTTAATTGGGCCACCCTGTATAATAAAAATGAAGCAAATTCTACAAAAAGTTATTTTGTACTTTTTTGTTCTATTTTTTGAGTTTTTTGTATGTAAAGTTGTAATATTTGAACTAGAAAGTATACAGAATTTCCATTTTTACATTAGGTATTTGTTTCTGTATCTATTTTTTAAACATTTTTCTCTTGTGATTCAAAGGAAATACAAATGAAAAAATAATAATTTTCGAGAAAATTTTAAATAAAAATCAATATCTTAATATAGCTCTTATTATCGGAAGTTATACTTTGTCAAATTGTGATTTCAAAATAAAAGTTTCACAAAAAATGCGAAAAGCTACGTGCCTAATTATGTTATCACCTAAAGGAACCAAATATATGGGGAGCTTTGCTACAGCACACAACCTACTCCGATGGGGGTGCAATAGAAAGGGGGATACATGGAAATGGTAGGACGTCGCGACTTAACTCACGCGGGAAAACGGGAACGGTAAGTTTGGTCACATCCTCTCCCCATTTCCAGAGTCAGATGGCCGGCAGATACTATTCACCTACTATCTGTCCAAAAAAAATAGGCACCTCGATTTTTGTACAGATTTTCATAAATATCTATGTTGCAGGTGAAGGTTTTGGCATTACTGATATAGAGTTTCAAAATTCTCAGGTGATTAGCCATTATTCCCTAGCGATTGAATAGTGAAAAAGGGCCATTATCATATGCTCATGTTCGAATACAAAACTTTAAATGGCTGTAAGACACTGAAAATAAATTAGGAAAATTAGGAAAAAAACTTTGCAGGCGCTACTGCTACACGACCTTTTCTCGTACTCAGGCTGTTTACGCAGTCCCTTAGTCCTAAAGCAAATAAAAAGGAATACAGTTGCCTCGATTATCGAAAAGTCTTTTGTATTTTCTAAGGAAAAAATAATTTTTTAAACACGCAAGTGCAACTTTTTGCTCATTGAAAATACTTACAACACTGTCAGAAGCCAAAAATGTATAATTTGCTTCAAGAATCATCTCTGTACGTTCCTTAGTTTCGAAGATGACACCTCCCTACGTTTTTATTAACAACTCATTAAAAAATGATTAATTTTGGCTCTACATTTCACCATTGTACACAGAAGGGATCAAAGGAATCATATATTTTTTTCAGAATTTTCGTAATTTATTTTCGCTGACTTAGAGTCATTCAAAGTTGAGTATTCGGAAATGATCAGATGATTATGGTACTTTTTTACCTTTCGTTTGCCGGGAAATAATCGATAATCACCTGAAAATTCTTGAAACTGTATATCAGTATTGCCAAAACCTTCACCTGCAATACAAATTTTGTCTCATATTTTTAGATTTTTTTCTGTTGGGATTTTCATGAAAATCTGTACAAAAATCAAGTTGCCTATATTTTTTGACAGAGGGTAGACAGAAGCTATTTTCTTAAAATAATTATTTGATTTTGGCTTAAATATATAATAGATAATTATGAGAATATGCTCCTTAAATCACTCCCACAATCACTGGCACATCTCCAGACACCCCAGTTTATCAAAAAAGAAAAGTGATTGACAACAGTTTAATGCCCCTTTCTCGCATGGTTTCATCGAATGTCATGTAACAGCAAAACAATCTATTCTATGTATACAGGATGCTGTCTAAATACAAAAGCTACTCTATTGTCAGTTAGTTTTAGAGAGTTGTATATGTTAAACTAATGTAATAATTAAATAAAACCCTAACATTATCGTTTCTTTGCAGTACTTTCCACCAACGTTCTTCGTATGGCTCGCCTATTGCTCGTCGATCATCCTTCTGTTTGGGACAATAAAATGTGTTAATCATGCCCTTCACAGTGTGTATGATACAACTGAATGCCTAGAAGAATCGGGCCAAAATGTTAGTCAACAAAAGTCGGAAAGCGAAAAGAACCGAGCTTCTCATAGTAAGCGCCATGATCCTCCCCAGGATCAATTGGATCTTGGTATTGAACTTCAAGTATTAAACGGTAAAATTGTATTAATTAGATTCGCTTTTGTAGCTGTACTTTGACATTTTGCAATTCAGAAGGTTCAAATTGTTTTTTAGTCTGGACATTCATCTGAGTTTATACTTACATGCGTAAATTCATATGAGCAACTAGGCCTTCTTCTGGTGGGAATTCATATATAGGTCATTGAGGGAATAAAATAAATAGAAAAGAGACAGTAGTAGACAAA
>JAAAKG020135629.1:0-13464 GCA_010014905.2 Druon quercuslanigerum | reverse complement strand
TACTAGGTTTTCTTAATGAAATAGGTATTTTAAATCAATTATAATTTTGTCAATACTATAAAAACCTACTGAAATATCATCCTCATTAATTTGAAAGAATTTTCAATGTACACTTCTTCGTAAAACTTGCCTGTAATTGTGGTCGCTAATGACCTTGTAGCTGATGCGACCTTAAGCTTTAATAAAAAAATAAAAAAATCAATTTCCAGGAAAAATTTTTAACATCCAAACAAATAGTGATATTTTTAATAAAAAGAATGAATTCTTAGAGAAAAATTGAATAATGCTTAGTTCAAACAAAAAAACTATTATTTTAAATAATTGTTGATATTTAAACAAAAAAGATTAAAAATTTATATAAAAACAGTTGAATTCTACCGAAAAAATCAAAATTTTAACAAAATAGTTGAACAAGCGAAACAGATTATTTTTTTACTAAGCTGTTAAATATTTAAGAATCGAAAAATATAAAATTTTTACTAAAAGTGACGAATTTTTAAACAAGAAAGGAGAATGTTCTATAAAAGTAATTGAATTTTTAATACAAAATAAGAATTTTTTAACAAAATGGTAATATTTAAACAAATAGTTAAATTTGAGAAAACAAAAACTACAATTTTTTAACCAAAAGTAAAGTAGTGGAACTTACAGCTGATAACATTGTTGTGCAACTAAAAAGAAAAATATCAGTGAAATTTTCAAACAAAAAATTATTTTTGAACTATGTAGTTTTTAATTTTTTACCAAAATAATAGAATTTTCAAAGTAAAAGGAATAATTTTTAAGAAAACGGTTGGTTTTTCAAACCAAAAAGAAGAATTTTTAACAACACAGTTGAATTTTCAATCGAAAAATTTAAATTTTCGAAAAAAATTAATTTAAAAATAAACAGTTGAATTTTTTAGCAAAATATTAAAATTTTCATCAAAATAGGTAATTTTGTAATCATATAATTGAATTTTTAAACCAAAAGAGGAATATTCAACCAAAAAATTAAAGTTTAACAAAGTAGTTCCACAATGTAAATTTTTAATACAAAACATTCAAATTTAAATAAAAAGAGTAATTTTTACCCAAATAGATGTGTTTGGAACCAAATTGTTGAATTTAAATTGAAATACTTTAATTAGAAAGAATTTTGGGTAATAATTTAATTTTTAAATAAGTTGATGATTCCTTCTCCAAAAAAATTAATTTCCAGGAAAAAAGTTTAACATACAAACAAATAGTTATATTTTCAATAGAAAAGAATGAATTCTAAAAGAAAAATTAAATAGTACTTAGTTCAAACAAGAAATTTTTTTTTTAAAAATCAACACTGTAAAATATAACAAAAAAGATAAATTGTTGACCAAAAATATAAAAGTTGATATTTAACCAGCGAAAAGTATAAATTTATATAAAAAACTGTTTAATTCTACCGAAAAATCAAAATTTTTAACAAAATAGTTGAATAAGCAAAATAGATTAATTTTTTACCATGCTGATACATATTTAAAAAACAAAAAATATATATTTTTTACTAAAAGTGATGAATTTTCAAACAAGAAAGAAGAATATTCTATAAAATAGTTGAATTGTAAATAAAAAATAAGAATTTTAACGAAAAGGTAATATTTAACCAAATAGTTGAATTTGAAAGAACAAAAACTAAAATTTCTTAACTGAAAATGAAATAGTGAAAATTACAGCTGATAACATTATTGTGCAACTAAAAAGAAAAATGAATTTTCCATAAAAAAGATGATATTTTTAATATCATTATTGAATTTTTAAACAAGAAAGTAGAATTTTCTATAAAATAGTTGAATTTTCAATAAAAAATAAGAATTATTAACAAAAAGGTAATATTTAACCAAATAGTTGAATTTGAAAGAACAAAAACTAAAATTTTTTAACTGAAAATGAAATAGTGAAAATTACAGCTGATAACAATGTTGTACAACTAAAAAGAAAAATGAGTTTCTAATAAAAAAAGGATGATATTTTTAATGAAGAATAATGATATTTATATTAGAAAAATGATATTTTTCTTTAAAAAAATGATTTGCAATATATCAGTGAAATTTTCAAACAATAAATTATTTTTGAACAACGTAGTTTTTAATTTTTTACCAAATTAATAGAATTTTGAAGGTAATAGGAATAAATTTTAAGCAAACGGTTGGTTTTTTAAACCAAAAAGAAGAATTTTCTATAACACAGTTGAATTTTTAATCGACAAATTTTTATTTTCGAACAAAGTTAATTTGAAAATAAACAGTTAAACTTTTTAGCAAATTATATAAATTTTTATAAAAATAGGTAATTTCGTAATCATATAATTCAATTTTCAAATCAAAAGATGAATATTTAACCAAAAAATTAAAGTTTAACAAAGCAGTTCCACAAGTTAATTTTTTAATAAAAAACATTTATATTCAAACAAAAAGGCTAATTTTCACCCAATTAGATGTGTTTTGACCTAAATTGTTGAATTTAAACTGAATTAGTTGAATTAAAAACAATTTAAGTTAATGATTTAATTTTTAAATAAGGTGATGAATTCTTCACGAAAAAAATTAATTTCCAGGAAAAAAGTTTCACATTCAACCAAATAGTTATATTTTTATTAATAAAAGGACGAATTCTTAATGAAAAATTTAATAGTGCTTAGTTCAAACAAAAAAACTATTATTTTAAATAAAAACTCTAAAATATAACCAAAAAGATAAATTTTCGACAAAAAATGTAATAGTTGATATTTAAACAGAGAAGATTATAAATTTATATAAAAAAACAGTTGAATATCACCGAAAATATCAAATTTTTAACAAAATAGTTGAATATGCAAAAGAAATTAATTTTTTACCAAGCTGTTACATATTTAACAATCAAAAAATATAAAATGTTTACTAAAAGTGATGAATTTTAAATAAAAAATAAGAATTTTTAACAAAAAGATAATATTCAAACAAATACTTGAATTTGAAAAAACAAAAACTACAATTTTTTAACTAAAAATAAATTATTGGAATTTGCAGCTAATAAAATTGTTGTGCAACTACACAAAAAAAATCATTTTTAACCACAAAATTGAATGTTTAATGATATTTAAAAAAAAAGTAATTTGCAATGAGCCAATAAAATTTTTAAACAAAAATAGGGAGATTCTAACGAAATAGTTGCATTTTCAACCAAATATTTTAATTTTTAACAAAATCTATAAATGAATAAGGACGAAGGTTGAATTTTTACACCAAAAAGATGACATTTTAATCAAAGAAATTAATTTTTAATAAAGTATGTTAACTTTTAACAAAATAATTAAATTTGCCACAATAAAAGACCAACAAAAAGCTAAACATTCAACCAAATAGTTGATTTTTAATAAGGAAGAAAAATTCAATAAGTAATATTTCAAATAAGAAAATATTTTAATTTTTAATTAAAACAGTAGAAGAAATGCAAATGTCTTACATATCATAGTTAATATTATTAAAAAAATTAAAGTTTTGTATACAAACACAGATAAAATCTATCAGAAAAAACAAATTTTTAAACAAAATAGTTAAATGCTCGAACAAAGTAGAATACTTTTTGGCTCACTAGTTGCATATTTAAATCAACATAAAAACATAAGATTTCAACTAGGAAATATTTTTCCGTCAAGAGAGAAACAAAAATTCAACCACATTCTTAAATTTTCAAACTAAATAGATGAATTCTTCAGAAAAAAGTTAAATCTTTAACCGGAAAATATGAATTTTTTACTCGAAAGTTCATTTTTAACCAACTAGTTAAAATAACATATGAAAATAATTGAATGAAAAAAAAGATTTAACAAAATAGCGAAATAAATATTTCAGCCAAAAAGAAGAATTTTTATGCAAAACAGTCGAATTTTGTGCCTGAAACTTGAAATTTTTATCAAATATGTTAATCTTAAACCAAACAGGTTAATTTTGAACTAGAAATTATGATTCTTCAACAAAGAAGGCAAAAACTTAAATTTCTATTCAATAAATTAAGTTTTTAGCTAAAAAAAGAGAATTTGCGTCAAAATTATTCAATCTTTACCCAAGCAGTGGAGTTTTTAAACAAATGAGATGCATTCTACACAAAAAATGTAATAGTATTTTGATTTAAAGCGAAAAAAACAGATAAAGGGGAAATTAAATTGATAAATTGAGAAAATAGATGTGCTAAATATTGGCATAGAGTAGTAATTTTCCAAAACAATAATTTTGTTATTTCGGACTTCTCGTAACAGTTTACTATCCTGAAATTCAATTTCTGGATAAGGTATTGAGAACAGTCTGTTTACCATTGAGCCTTGGAAGCCCTAACTAAATATCAATTGTCGAGTGGTGCAGATCAAACGAATGTAAACTAAATCGATCATACATTACATCGAGTTTGACTAGAGTTCGTTAAAGTCCCTCAAACACCCTTCTTTGAAAGACCTGAATATTCCTTTGTTGTATCATTCCAACCGTTCCTTTATCCCATAAAATCAATTTAAAGATGACGCTATTTTAAATTTATTTTGATTGAAAGCAGTTACTTCAATTAAAGATATTTTTCATCTCTAGTGAACCCAAAAGATATTTCAATAGTTAATTTATTTTTATTTATTTTATTATTTAATTTTTCAGTAACAAAATATTAAATTGGCTTATAAACTAATTTATCTATTATAAATTACTTCATATTCACTGACTTCTTCATGAGTGACCTTTAACCTTTAACCTTCAACCTATCACCCTGAATGGTTGACCTACGTGCTATGATCGAGAGAAAATGATAATCACTTGATTTTTGTTCCCTAGCCTATGATCCTTGAACTTACTTCCGACCATTGACCTATGAACTTTGTTAGTTGATATTTCTCTTTGACCGCCGACAATAGATCTCTGAACTATGGTAACAAGACTTTGACTCTTGACCTATCGCCTTTCACAATTGCCCTTGTGCATCTAACCTATGATCCCCATCTATGATCCATGATATGTTAATACTTCATAGCTGATCTACGACCCCTGACCTTTGATCTCTGAACTATAACTTCTAACCTTTGACCTCTTAAATTTTATCCCTGTGTTATGGTCTTTTATCGTTCACCTTGGGCACGCTGGCAGATGGTAATTTAGGGTTGACTTATGACTCCTGTAATTTGATCCCCGGCCCATGTTAACTGAAACGTGACTTCTGACATTTGGCCTCTGACCTTTGACCCTTCAAATATGAAACCTGACGTTTGATCTCTTGCATATGGTCATTTACCTTTAATCCGTGGAATTTTGAAATTTGCTCCCTTCAATCTCTGGACTATGAACCCTGGGACCTCTGACCTTAGATTATTGATTATTTTATTTAAAAAATTAGGCGTTTTTAATTTTTAAAGGTTTTTGTTTAAATTCGTCTAGAGCCTTTATTTTTGAACCGATTATCAACCAAAAGAAGTAAATCCTTTCTGTTCTTTATTTGTTTATTTATAATATTTTCTAGAAAAAACTGGAAACAGTGACACTCTTTCCTTAACGATTGTTCAGATATTAAAAACTGCTCAGGCAAATATTTATATTTTCTTAAATAAATGCGTGAGAGCTCATAAAGTATAAATAATTTGCTGCCTGATCTTTTTAATTTTTATAAAACAACTAAAAAATATTGTTATCATTAGTAAAAAAAAAAATTATTTTGACTATTTCTGATTTGTTTAAAAAAAAGTTTGACATTTTATCACAAAATTATTCTGGAAGTTAACAAGAACCATTGTTATAAAAAATAATATACAATAATATACAACTAATAATATTTTGTTAAATATTAAAATTTAAATTTACATTAGAAAATTCGAAAATGTTAATCTTTTGTGTAGAGAAATGTTTTAAATTATTATACTTTTGACTGCTGCTTAAAAAAATATTGAAAAACTTAATAATAGCCATTGTTAAGAAACACAAATATTGCGGCAGAGTACTTAAATTTGACGTTGTTTCCATTCTAAATTTTGCAAAATGTAACAATTTGAACAATTTTAATTTTATTAATATATTTTAATTTTAACAATTTATAAATATTTGAAATATTACACTTTACAAAATGTTATCAAGTTTTATCAAAGAATTTAGTATAGAAATAATTTTTTTAGATTTTTAAATATTTTCGTGCTTAGCAGTCAATAATTTCAAACAGTTTGAGTTAGAAAAAGGATTTTTTTTTTCAACGCGAGCGTCTACAAATTTTAGAATTGTTGGCATTACTTGTTTATAAAAGATTAAATACTTATATTTTGCCAAATATTATGAAATATATATTATTTTTAGGAAAAAACCTGAAATTTTAATATTTTTCTACAAAAACTGCTTATATTATGTGTTATTTTTAACCGTTTGATTAATTTGGTAATTAAATATCATTCTAAACTAATTAGGTTATAGTTTTAACAAAAATACATTTTTTTCAATAATAAAACTTTCTTCCAATTTTTATGCCAAATTTTTTTAATGAAAATTTAATAGATAAATTAAAAAATTATTAGTATTCTGTGCGTCCTCATAATTTTATTTGAGATAGCATAAAATAGCAAACAAACAATTTAGCAAACAATTTTTAATTTGAAAACATTACTTTCCATACTTCAAGTAAAAAATTTTGTGAATAAACAAATAAAGAAGACAGTAGTTCGGATTCTTAAGGTCTCCAGACTTTAATGATCTTCAAATTAAAAAACAAATTAATAAATGTACCAAAACTTTTGGAAAAGAAAGTGGAGGGAGGGGTAGTGAGAGAGGGAAAGTAGAAGGAAGAAGGGGAGGAAGTGTGATGAAAAGGAGAGGGTGTAGGATAGGGGAAACAATAATGGGTAGTCGTAGGGGAGTAGAAGTATGAAAAAGGGATAGGAAGGAAGGGCTAAGGAGACGAAGAGGGAAATAGATACGGAAGGGAAATTAGGGGATGGAAAGTAGAAAGGAGGGGTGAAGTAAGAAAATTGTGGTAGGGGATGTTAGGATCTAATCAGTTATAACAGGAGAGGAGGAAGAGCAGAGAGTCGAATCAATTTAAATAAGAATAGAGAGGAGTGGAGAGGAGAGGAGAAGGTAACTTGAAATAAGAGTGTAGAGGAGTGGAGAGCAGAGGGTCAGATTGAAGAGGAGTGGAGTTAACAGGAAAGGGTTAGATCACTTAAAATAAGAGTGGAGAGGAGTGTCGAGGACAGGACAGGGTCAGATTATTTGACAAAAGAATGAAGAGGAAAGTAGTGGACTGGAGAGGGTGGAATCACTTAAAATAAGAATGGGAAGAAGAGGAAAGAAGAGGGTCGGATCACTTCAAATAAGAATGAAGACGAGAGGTTGGGATCATTTCAAATGAGAGAAAAGGAGATAAGACGACTGCGAAGGGGAAGGAAGGGTCAAATTTGACAGAGGACCATAGGAGAGAAGAGGAAAGGGCGTTAAATAAAATTCTATATATAATTATAATGTTGTAAAACGTAATTGAATTTATTTCATGAAGCGACGTCGAGACGAATTATAAAAAGAGAATCTCGTGTAGAAATGTGGGTGGAGGTGATAAAGGGAGAGCTACAAATCGGAAGGGCGAATTATCCAGTTTCAATAGGCACCTGCCAGCGTCGAGTGGATCGTTATGAAGGATAAAGGAGCACGCCCGTATTTTTCTTTCAATAAACCTGCGTTGCGCTCTCGCAAGAGACGTGGAAATTATCGATAGCTGTAGGCACTGATTTATGCCATGATTTTGTCCAAGTACGCACTTTGGATTACCCCATTTATTAGTTGTTTGAATTTTTCACGAGGATTAATAAGGATCAGAAATGCGATTGCAAAGTAAAGGGGGAATTCAGATTTTATGAAAATAGATTTAACTGAAGCTTATATTTATTTCTGGCTTATATTTAATTATTATTAAAATATCAGTAAACAACAAATTTTTGAACAGCAGGTGAAAACGAATAAAAACTTCTTCGATTTAATAATTAGAAATGAAAGACATTTGAGTTTGTATCATTTTTAATTTGACGCGACTGAAAGTTGACAATTTTAAATTAAAAAAGAAAGTTAAAGTTACAAAGTCGAATCTCCTGAAATTCTACAATTTTTAATTATTATTGGATTAAAAACTTAATTTTTAAAAATAAAACGGAATATTGCGAGTTCTTTTTAAAAAAATTTCAGCATTTCTTGTAGGAATTATTTTAGGAATTTTTAATATACGTTATATTCTCGACCATTGTTTCTGTTGCACACTCGAGGCCTGACATAGTTCTCCTTGACTTCGAGAAGCGAACCATGTTCGTTATCGAATTTTCGGCACCAGCTGAAAAAACATCATATCTAAGCAGAATGAAAGGAAATAGAGTTATAGACCTTGTAAGGGAGTTGCGACGATCGTGCCCAGAATTTTCTGTTAAATTAATCGTCCTTATCAGCGGCGCTCTTGGAGGTGCCAAGACCTCACTGGTTAATAGCCTAAAAAATATCCCTGCGTGTAAACAATATGCTAAAATACTTGCAGGGAAAATACAGAAGGCGGTCGTTCTTGGCTCGCTCTGTGTCCTCAGATTGCAGGAGACTTTTAACGGATCGTCGTATTGATTCCGTCACAGACTGTAACCACCTATCTCATAGTCGTGAGATGATATGGTTAGAAAGGCATAAGCAGAACAAGTTAAGGAGGATAGCAAAAGAGGAAAGAAGTAAGGGACAAAGTACGTCGGTTGAAAATGGTAGAATAAAAATAAAAGGTGTATGGTGGGATTGGAATTATTGGAAAATAAAAGAATAGAAGGAAAGTAAAAGAAAATAGAAACAAAAGAAGGAAAGTATCAAATATATTATACTGGAATATGATAGGCTCGAAAAAAAGAATAAGGAGTTTATAAGGAATTTGACTCAATGGAATGTATAAGTAAAGATGGAGACAGCGCTGGATAAAAGGGGACGGGAATTAGTAATGAGAAGTTTACCTAGAGGTTAGAAATGGCCTGTTCAAAATCTTAGGAGAAAGCATAAAAAAGACAGAGCATGGAAAAATGGTACTGGGAGTAAGAAGCGAATGTATAACAAGGAAGGATAAGAAAGACATGAAAGATGAAAAACAAGGATTAATTTGTATATTTTGAACGTTAATAAACAGGAGAAAACGGATGATATTAGAGAACATCAAAAAGAGATTATGTTTATAACAGGAGAAGACTTTAATTCGAGAACAGAAGATAGAGGAGGAAGGGAATTTGGAGGAGAGGGAGGAAGAGAATCCAAATACAAGATGATGAATAGGGAGGGAAAGAAATGTTTGAAGACCTTGCAGCATATAAGATGGTTGATCTTAACCGAAAATATAGAGGAAGATGAGGAAAGGGAATACACACTTTCAGGAGGAGAAAAGGGGATGAAATTCCATAAACTTTAGTAAGAAAGAAAAGTAATAAAGATATTTACAATAAAGGAAGCAAAGGTAAAAATGGCAGGGAGAAGGGCTTGATCAACTGAAGGATAATAACACATTTAAGGGAAATGTTAAGAAAGACAGAGATGGAATTAATTTTGGAACAAGTAAAAAGAGTATTATGTTAAAAGAATTTAGTGAAGGAGAGAATAGAAGTTTATGGGATGAGGAATGCAAAGAGTAGGAGAAGGAATTCAGAAAGGAATTCAGCCAATGGAGGGAAAGGAGAAGTATTAGAGATGATTGAAAGAGAAAAAGAGAAAAAATATACTGAATTGTGTAATAAGAAAAAACGAAAATAAGAGGTTTCAAGAAGAGCCGGACAAGGATAGGATGGCATAAGAGGTTCGGAAGGTAGTAAATAGGGTGAGAGTGAGAAAAGAAGAAAAGACTAAAGCAGGATATTGAGATGGTAGAATGGGAAAATATTTTATGAATTTGTAAAGAGAGGTAAAGAGGAAAGTTAGGAAAGGATAAAACTATCGTACGGATGGGATAAGGAAGACGACATAGCAAAATCACAAATAGTAAAGGTTTTGGGAGTAATGAAAAATGGAAAGGCACCTGGTATACATAATATTTGAACTGAAGTCTGGAAATATGGGGGCACAGAACTAAAGAAATGTGCAAGCATAATGTTTAATAGAGTATGGAAAGGAGAGGGGTAATCAGAGTTATAGAAAAGAGTAGTGGTACTCCTAGTAAAACAAGGCAAGGTGAAGAAAGCGAAAAAGAGCAAATGGCAGTTTGAGACGAAGCCAAGGGAGCAAAGGAAGGGAAGATGGGGAATATGTGTGTGAAGGAGGTAGAGGAAGGGAAAAAGAGAACGCTTGAATTCACAAGAGGAGAAGAAGAAATAAGATAGTTCATGAGTGCTAAAAATATATAAAAGGGGACTAGATTATAAAGTGAAGAATTAGAAAGAAGGGACAGAGAAATACAGTCGAACTCGGTATAACGCCCCATGGACGTTACGTTAACCATGGGGATGAGTAAAAGAAGCTGCGCGGAGTGTGCGGTGGTCACTCAGGCGGGAATAAACAAAGGCATTTTCATTCAAAACGGCACTCTCTCGAGGTTGTTTCCCACCACCGCCAGTCCCAAACCCAGCACAGTCTCCGAGTTTCACTCTACAATAAATAGAGATAATTAAGGAATGTAAATACGATAATTTATAAAAGGTGATAAAAAAGGAAATAGTATCAAAGTATTTAGAAAAGGGATGGGAAAAGAGAAGATGGACCAGTATAGTAAAATATAGATTAGAGGAAGAGGTAAAGGAAGGTATAATTGAGAAAAGAAAGAGAACAGATGTGGCAGAATATCTGAATCGGAGAAGTAAACATGGGAGAATGTATGGGAAGGATGTAGGAGAGAAATAAAAAATAAAGCAAGCTGAGATGAGAATATGGTAATGGAGTATGGTAATGGTGTGGGATGGTTTTAGGAGAAACACAAGGAAAAACTATATTTTACTTCATCATACATAATTTGGAAGTTAATAGAAAAAGTTATAATTTGTTTTCTTCTCTCATTGAAAAACACCTTTAGGTACTAATTGCAAAACTTTTGACGTGGAATTAAGGGTCAATTATCACTTCGAAATCCCTGTTGGTATGAGAGGATCATCAGCAACTTTCCGAGGATTTCACGAGTTACAAAACGCGGGGTTAGGCCGTGAAATCGCGGACTCGACCTACAAACTCGTAATCTTGGCTTGCAGGGTGCTCGGCATAACGAGGTAATTTTTTTTTTCTTAACGCTTTTCTTCTTTTTACCTACCTTCTTCGACGCTCTTACAACTTGAAACTTCTGCCTTTAAAGAAGGGTGGAAAATGCTAAGATCTCCCGGGTAAATAAAACGATGAGAAATATCATAAAGTGTCGAATTTTAAGCTCTATTTTTAAATATATTTGAATAAATTGTTGGTACATATTTTTTTTTGATGACTTTTCCTAATCTAGGAGTTAATAGTAAAAAAATCTTGAAAAATCTCCTTTCTTAAACAAAAGGGCAGTATCCATTCACTCAAAATATTTATTCCGTCATAACCAAAAATATACATTTTCTATAATAGTAATTGAATTTTCAATCCATCAGGTCCAGTTTTCAACAAAATGGATGATTCTGCAACGAAATTGTTAAATTTTAAACCAAAAAGATTGAGTGTCTATCAAAAAATATAAATTTTCGACAAAAAATGATTTTCAACCTAATTAATAAGTATTCAGTAAAATAGTGACATTTTTAACAGAAGAAGATAAATGTTTAAATACATGAAATTTTTAAATTTTCAGTTTAAGAAAATTAATATAAAATTAAACGAACTAATAAAAAAACAGGTAAATTTTGAAAAAAAGAGAGCAATTTTTAATCAAAATTATGAACAAAAAAAAAAAGATAGACAAAAGTTTTAATTTTGAACCAAGCAGTTAAAGTTTAAAAAAGTTAAATTCTCACTGAAAAGATGATTAAAAAAAAATATTGTTGAATTTTTAACACAAAAAGATAAATTTTTATCAATTTTTACCAAAAAAATGCGTTTTCAAGAAAAGAATTTAACATTTAACTAAGTAGTTGAATTTTCAATCAAAAAGTTAATTTTCTAACCAAAAACAAAATGCATGCATTCCGAACCAATAAATTTAGCGTTATTTTCTTGAATTGTAGTTATCAGCAGTTTATTGATTCGATTCCCAGTGGCGCAAAAAAAGATCTATTTTTCAGGAAAAAAGTTTAAATTTGAAAAAAGTATTTTCCATCTTGTCTCATTAAGACTTTAAAAATGTTCTGTTATTGAAGATTCTTAACTTGATCGATATTGTGGATTTTCTGCATCTACGGTTGTGGAGGGTTATCTACTGTCGGTAAAGTACCATCCGCTGATGATATAAGAGATTCATTTTAAATAATTATTTGTACTATTAAGACCTAGCTGTAAATTAGCTTTTTTCTTGGCTTAAAGTTCTTATTCTAATCCCTCTAGTAGCTTAATGGAAATGCACTTGAACGGATAATAGAAATTAATTGATTCGATTCCCAGTGGACCGAAAAGAGAAGGATCTTTATTTCAAAAACAATTTTTTTTTTTTAATTTAAAAAGATGAGCTTAAATCTAAAAGTAGCATATTTTAATATTCAGTTAAAAAAAATCATTTTCAAACCAAAAGTCAAACAAATTTGCAAAAACTTTTTTATTTCATTTTTAAGCAAAGAAATTAATTGGTTCGATTCCCAGTGGAGCGAAAAGAGAAGGATCTTTATTTCAAGAACAAATTTTTTTTCAATTAAAAAAGATGAATTTAAATCCAAAAGTAGCATATTTTAATATTCAGTTGAAAAAAATCATTTTCAAACCATAAGTCAAACAAATTTGCAAAAACTTTTTTATTTTATTTTCAAGCAAAGAAATTAATTGATTCGATTCCCAGTGGAGCGAAAAGGGAAGGATCTTTATTTCAAGAAAAAATTTTTTTTTAATTAAAAAAGATGAATTTAAATCCAAAAGTAGCATATTTTAATATTCAGTTGAAAAAAATCATTTTGAAACCAAAAGTCAAACAAATTTGCAAAAACTTTTTTATTTTATTTTTAAGCAAAGAAATTAATTGATTCGATTCCCAGTGGAGCGAAAAGAGAAGGATCTTTATTTCAAGAACAAATTTTTTTAATTAAAAAAGATGAATTTAAATCCAAAAGTAGCATATTTTAATATTCAGTTGAAAAAAATCATTTTCAAACCAAAAGTCAAACAAATTTGCAAAAACTTTTTTATTTCATTTTTAAGCAAAGAAATTAATTGGTTCGATTCCTAGTGGAGCGAAAAGAGAAGGATCTTTATTTCAAGAACAAATGTTTTTTTAATTAAAAAAGATGAATTTAAATCCAAAAGTAGCATATTTTAATATTCAGTTGCAAAAAATCATTTCCAAACCAAAAGTCAAACAAATTTGCAAAAACTTTTTTATTTTATTTTTAAGCAAAGAAATTAATTGATTCGATTCCCA
>JAAAKG020135628.1:0-13464 GCA_010014905.2 Druon quercuslanigerum | reverse complement strand
TTTCATCATCTTATTCCTACAAAAATATCATTTTTTTGCGTCTAAAAGCTTAGTCTTAGTAAGTCGTGAAAATCTCTAAAAAAACGTGAAATTGACCAATTTTGAACGCTTCAAACACCATTAAATTTTTTTTTTGTTGAAAAAACAAAATAACAGCATATTTCTATAATTCAAACTGAACAAATTTCAGGTTCGACATATTCAACTTTTTTCAAAATATGTGCATAGGACTCAATCCAAAAAAACATGTTTTTGGCCATTTTCAAAAAATTCTAAATTAAGCAAAAAATTTTTTTTTGGATTTGTAATTTTTTTTTTATTATTCAGTAGTAGAAACTGTACATAGAAAAAATTCGCTATAATTTTTGAAGTAATAGAGAAATTTTCAAAAACTTTCAAAAATTTGAATTTTCAAATCAAAAAAAAGGAGCAGAAGATATTAACCGATTTAAAAAATTTTTATTTACTTTTTTCGGATGTCAATCTACAAATTTTTTTGCCCAGCTCAAACGATTCGACTAATTTGATCATTTTCACTCCGCCCTACTGTGTAATCAATTTATTAAATGAAGAAGCACTGTTTACGATGATTATCTCAAAACTATTGTTGTCATAAAGCATATTTTTACATTCTCATTCAAAATGAAAAGGTATTAGTTATATGCGAAAAATGACTTTCGCGGATTTCATCAAATGTCGACGCTTTGAGGCCCCCAAGACAGAAAAAAAGTTTTTACGTCGGTGTATGTCTGTCTGTCCGTCGTCGTTTTTGTTATCGTTGTCTTTATACAGGATAACTTTCGAAAAACAGTTTTGATTAGATTGTTCTTTGGTAAACAGTTTGAGGGATCAAAAAGAAATATCGAGTTCGTTAATCAGCAATTTGTTTAAAGACTTTTTTTGATAAAATAAAAATTACCAAAGTTATAGCATTTTTAAAATCCAAAAAACCAAACGAAAATTGACATTTTCAGCCAAACAAAGCGTTATACGGGAAAAAGTCTATAGAAGAAAAAAGTTACTTTTTCAAAATCCTACAAGATTTTCTAAAGAACTTTGTGAATTTTGATAAAAAAATCGGAAATTTAAAGTTTTATCGCATAACAAATAATGAATTATTATATTCTCATCCATAATTATAAGTTATTAGTTTTATGCAAAAATGACTTTCGCGGATTTCATAAAATTTCAATAGCCATTTATCGTACACAAAAAGACGAACAATTTACAAAATTATCTAAATAACTTTTTGAATTTTGTTTAAAAAAATTGAAACTTCAAATTTCGATAGCACAATAACTGATAAAAAAGCAAAAACTCCATTTCGTGGTTAAACAAAGCAAGATCCGAAAAGCGATAAATTGACAATATTTGTGCACCTGAAAAAGGTCTACAAATTTGTTATGAACTATTTTCTTATAGGATAAGCAGTTTTTGTTTTATTCGTAAAAAACAACATTGAAAATGAAAAAATTAAATTTGTTTACAAACGACACACGATACGAGAATAAATGAGACCAAATTTATTCAACCAGAAAAGATCTACAAATTTGTGACGAATAGTTTTTTGATAGAAAGCCTAGTTTTACTTAGCGATATGATATTTATTATTAATATATTTTTAGGTTTTAAAATTTCTGTAATTTTAATTCACAATTATATTTTGAATGTGCTATTCTAAAACATTTTAATCTTTGAGGCGTTAAAGCTAAAGCTTTTCTTCACTTAATTGTTAGATGTTTTGATTGTGAAATTTCACAATATGGTAGTTTCCATCATTTCGCTATTAAATATTTAAAAATTTCATATTAAGAGACTTAATAGTCAGTTTCGATTACAATATTTTTAGATTTAAATATAAACCAATTTCGAGTTAAAAGGCTTTGAACTGAATAAGATAAAGAAAGATTTAAAATTGAGTTTGAAATAAAAAAAGATAAAAATTAAAATATTTGAAATGGATACATGAGTAAATGGACAATTTCCGTCATTTTAAGTTACTGTTTCAGAATTCTGAATTGTTAGGATGCTAGCTGAGTCTTGTATTTTGCCGGTCTTAATATTACAATTAAAATTGAATTAATAAAATTTTGGAAAGTATTATTAGCAATTGAGAAATTATTAAATTGTAAGCGATTTAGGTTTCCTTCAAATAACTGAAATTTGAAAGGGTTTCAGCATAAAAAAAGCGTTATTGTCACAATTTTTGGTGACTTACATTTTTTTCAGTTTTAAATGAAGTTCGCATTCGTTTAAGTTTTGGGAGTCAATACTTTTTCATTTTTAACGTTTCCCATTTAAAATTACTATTTATTTTAAAACGTATTATGTAATAATAATATAAAATTATAACATTTCAGATGTTTTGCCTTTGAAAAATTCGATTTAGTTTACAATATTAAATTATTACATTTTAATCCCATTGGATTTAATAATATTCAACTTTAAAAGTTTTCAATCTTTAATTAATATTTAATTTCGAGCGTTTTGATATTGTCCTATTTTCGGAATTTCAATAAGAAATCTTTATAGTTTTGTGTTTCTCCAAATCAAATTAAACTTGTATACTTTTTAGTCCTTTGACTTAGAAATTATACAATTCAAGTCCTTTTTCTAATTAAATTGTCGAAAATCAGTCAAATATTTTGTTTAAATTTCCAACGCTTGTGATTCGAAATTAATAATTTATAATTCGTACATTTTGTAATTGTTAAAAGTTTTAAATTAGAAAGTATATAATTTTTAAAGTGTTTAGAATAATTAAATTTTAAAGGCGTATAATATTTCTCACATTATTTAAGTTCTGCATTTTGGAATCGTAAAACTGACGATATGATATATATTATTAATATATTTTTCATTTTTTTAATTTCTGTAATTTTAATTCACAATTATATTTTGAAAGTGCTATTCTAAAAAAGTTTAATCTTTGAGGCCTTAAAACTAAAGCTTTTCTTAAATTAATTGTTAGATTAATTTTTGAATGTTTTGATTGTGAAATTTCACAATATGGTAGTTTGAAATTGAAATATTCAAAATTTTAGGACCATTTCGCTATTAAATATTTAAAAATTGATACATGAGTAAATGAAAAATTTCAGTAATTTTAAGTGGTTACATTTTTAGAGTTCTGAATTTTTAGGATGAACGCTAAGTCTTGTATTTTTCCATTTGATAGGTCTTAATTTTGTAATTAAAATTGAATTGGTTAAATTTAAGAAAGTATTATTAGAAATTTAAAAATCATTAAGTTTTAAGCGATTTAAATTTACTTTTTAATAATTGAAATTTGAAAGACTTATTTGAGTATAAAAAAATTTTAATATCACAATTTTTGGTGACTTAAATTTTTTTTAGTTTTAAATGAAGTTCGCATTCGTTTAAATTTCGGGAGTCGATACTTTTTCATTTTTAACGTTTCCCATTAAGAATTACTATTTATTTTAAAAGTTTATTTTTAATGATTCAATTCAATTTTTTCATTTTAGAAAAATTCGACTAATCAGCTTTAATATTAACATATAAATTTATTATGTAATAATAATAATATAAAATTCTAGAATATTAGATGCTTTACCTTTAAAAAATTCAATTTAGTTTTCAATATTAAATTATTAAATTTTAATCGCATTAAATTTAAAATTATTCAACTTAAAAAGTTTTTAATCTTTAATTATTATTCAATTTCGAACGTTTTGATATTGTCCTATTTCCGGAATTTCAATCAAAAATCTTGATAGTTTCGTGTTTCTCCAAATCAAATTAAAATTGTATACTTTTTAGTCCTTTAACTTAGAAATTATGCAATTTAAGTCCTTTTTCTAATTAAATTGTCAAAAATCATTCAGATATTTTGTTTAAATTTTCGATGCTTGTGATTCGAAATTAATAATCATTAATCATTAATTATTATCTGCATATTTTCATATTATAGTAAATAGAAATTCAGTGATATGAATGTTTACTAATATCAATTCAATTCCGCAATTGATAGTATATGTGAAAAACTAAAGGATTTCGCAAACAGAGTTAATTTTTGCATAAATCAGGAGAAATCACGAATATTTACCGAGAGTACCGAGAGAAAGCTTGGAGACGAAAATATAAAAAAGAATTGCCACCCTGCTGTTACACTTTCCTGGAAAATAAAACGAGTTCATTTCTCTCAGTAAAGTTTCTAATGATATAAAAAAGTGGAAAAAATAATTGAAGAAAGATAAAAGATGATTGTTTGGAGTAACATATTTTCTATGAATAATAAAATATGTCTCGTAAAAAATAAATTTAAATTACTACGTTCAATCTATTCAAATGGAATTTCACTCCAGATGGGTAGCTCCGATAAAAGGACTAATTGCCAATCTGACAATCTCTGTTTTTCTCCGCCTTTCCTTCCTGAATGCCATTCTCTTCTTCCGCATCTCCTCATCGTCCTCGTGAACTTTGTAAAAACCCGTAACGAGTAAAAAGTAAATTGAAGCTTTCCCTGGAAACAGAATTCGGTCGACATAATCCAATTGTACCTCTGGGTGCAAAACATAAAGGATTCCCAATTACAATTAAACAAAATTATTAGGTCAAATATAAAATCATTTCAGCTCAAATCTTCTTTACTAAGTGGTAAATGATTTATTCCTATAAAGTACAAACCGTCATAGCTTAGAGATCAGTGATAAAATTTTTATTTTTGATCTTAAATTTGTTGACCAGGGAATATTTATTAATAAGTTTAGATGTAAATTTTGTTATTCTACTGTTCTATTTCAATATTATTTAAATATTTATAAATCTTAAGATTGTGAAAAAAATGTCTCTATCTCCGCTGGGATCTGAACCCAGGACCTTGAGATTTCTGGTCTGATGCTCCTAACAACTGAGCTATGGCGATACGAGAAAATTTTCTTTACAATCCCCTTACAAGTATCAAGAATGACGTCGTCATCCAGCTTTTAAGGGGGTTGTGAAGATTTTTTTCTCGTCTTAGCTCAGTTGGTAAGAGCATCAGACCGGAAATCCTGGTCCTGGGTTCAGATCCCAACGGAGATAGAGACATTTTTTTCACAATCTTAAGATTTATCAATATTTTAACAATATGGATGTAGACCAGTAGACAAACAAAATTGACATCTAAAATTAATAATCGGTGATAAAAGTTCAGAGATAAAATATGAAAGGCCATTATTTAGAAGTAATAAGTAAGTGCCAGCCATAAAAGGTAAGAGGTCACATGTCATGAGCGAGGTCATAGGTCCATGATCAGGGGCAGTATCAATGATGAGGATAGAGGTCAAAGGTTAATTTGAAATGTGAGAGGACAAAGATAAAAGGCCATAGTTCAGAGGTAATACCCATGAGTCAGTCCCTAAAGATGAAAGGTTAAACGTCATATGCGAGGTCACAATTTAAGGTCAGATGAAGTATCAATGAGGAGGATAGAGGTCAAATATTATCATACGATGTAAAAGGTCATAGGGGAAAGGCTATGCTTTAGAGATAATAATAAAAAGCCAGGCATCAAAGATGAGAGTTCAAATGTCATATGCGAGATTATAAATCAAAGTTTAGGGGTTGAACCAATGATAAGGATAGACAACAATTGTTAATGCAAAATGTGAGAGGTCAAAGATGAAAGGCATGAGCGAGGTCATGAGTCAAAGGTCAGGGGTAGTATCAATGATAAGGATAGAGGTCAAATGTTAATGCATAATGTGAGAGGTCGTATATCAAAGATAAAAAAATCACTCGCTAAATTTAAAGGCCCGCTTATTATATTTTTATTATATGTATGAATTAAATTCTTATTGAAATTAATATTTGAATTGAATTGTTAGTCGATCGCAGAAATTTAGAATCAAGTTATATATAAGTTTTGAGGTTGTAACAACATTATCTTATTTCGTTTATGGCTAAACATACCTACATTTAAAAACTTCATCACACTGTCGAGATGGGGGGGGGGGGTAACAATTTTTTTGATTTATAAAAAATATGAAAAAATGGTGATTTTATTTTGCAACTAAAGCATCTAAATTTAAGTCTCTCACTCTTCCCCTTATTTCCCTCTTTACTCTTTTATAAAGAAGGCCTATTTTTTTCTTTTTCTCATTTTTCGCCTAAATATGTACTGAATTCATAGATTTTAGCTACAAATGTAATTATTCCATTTTTTTGGTTGAAAATTGATCTTTATTAGTTGAGAAATGAACCATTACATTTTTGTAAAGAAATTAACCTTTTCGGGCTTAAAATTCAAATACTTCTTTGAAAGTTGAACTGCTTTCTTCAATATTCATTTTTTTAAATCAAAGATTATTTTTTTGGGTTAAAAATCAAAGTTTTAAAATGGAAATTTAACTAATATGTTATTGTTTGATAAATAATAGCTTTAGTTTAACCTTCCTGTTAGTAATATAAATGTTTGAATTAAATATTCAACTTTTCTGTAGAAATTTCTTTTTTTTTAAATAAAAAATGTAACTGTTTTGTCAAAAGTTCGTCTTTTTACATTGAAAAATCTTTTTTGGTTGAAAAGGACATATCTTGGTCGAAAGACGAACTGCTTTGTTCAACACTCATTTTATTAGTTGCAGTCCCATTTCTTTGTTTGAAAATTTAACTATTTTGTTCCAAATTTGTTGTGTTTTTATTTAAAAATCAACCATTTAAACATCACATCCAACTATTCCATTATTGTTTGATAATAATTGAACCTTCTTAGTTTAAAATATAATTATTTTCTTAAAATGAACTTTTTTGTCAAATATTTATATATTTTGGTTGAAAATGTAACTGTATTAAAGAAAATTAGTCTTTTTTGTATTAAAAATTATACTATTTCTGTGGAAAATTCGTAATTTTGGTCAAGTTAAACTTTTTTTTATATAAATTTAAAATATTTTTTGTTTGAAATATCAAAAAAAATTTTTAATGCAATCGTTGGTGTTTGAAGTTTAATGTTTGTATTGTTTTAAAATTCGGGCATTTAATTGAAACATTATTTCTAAAACTTGAAAATCCAACTATTAGTTCAAAAATTCAATCATTTTGTTGAAGATTTCTTTTTTTTTTTACTTAAAAATTCAACTATTTAGTTGTTACTGCAACTGTTTAGTTGACATTTTCTTTTTTTCTCAAATCAAAAAATTTCTTGGTAAAAAATTCATTCCCTTTGGTAGAATTTTTTTCTTCTTTTTTTTTTGTATTTCAAATTGTAATATTTTTCATCAAAAAATTGAAAAAATTTGTTTGGGATTTTTTGTTTTGAATGATAAAATTTTTTTTGATAGAAAAATCTACTATTTTGTTGAAAATCCGTCTTTTACGAAATTATTTTTTTGGTTTTATTGTTTAATTATTTCTATGATTTAAACTAGTTAAATATTTATGATATAAGTCATGTCGTTTACAATATGAAATTACATAAGGATTAAATTTTATTTGTTATTTATTTAAGTAATATAAATGGATGATTTACTTTACAGTAATGTATTTGAATATTTACTATAATTTTTATAATAAAAGTTTATTTATCTTTAAAATACCTATATTCTAATTTTATATATTTTTTAAATGTTTGTGATGTGAAATGAGTGTCTGAATTCAATTCTCAAAATTATATGCACGTATGCCTTATTTTTTCCTGGAATTTGTTTAAAAAGTTATTAATAAATAGAATTTTCAGAAATAAAGCAAATATTAGATGATTAATCTTTTTCTCAATATTTTATTGCATATGGATTAAATTTTAATTTTATCTCAATTAATGAACATAAATTGAGTATTTGCTTTAAGATTATGTACTTAAATATTGATTATAATTTTGTATAATAAAATACATTTATATACGTAATACTTCTATATCAATTCTATCATTTTTTGAAATTTTTTTGATGTTGTAAAATGAATATCTGAATTAGATTTTCAAAATTATAGGATAATGTTTTCATTTTCTTTGGAATTAGTTTAAAAGCTTATTATTAATTTAAATTTTCTAATACGCAAGTGCAAATTTATTCTACTTAAATAAAAATAATTATAATGTTGCCATGAAAATAATTGTTTGTGTAATTAAATTTAGTAGCATAAATTAATTATTTACTTTAGGTTTATATATTTGAATATTGGATATAATTTGTGTAATAAATGTGTATATATGTTTAAAATAACTCTTTTACTATTATAAAACTTTTTTAAATGTTTGTGATGTTGTGAAATGAGTAAAATACTGACCAGAAATAATGTCTACTAAAAAAATCCTGTTAAAAAACTTATCTGTTTTTCATGATTAACTTAGCAATACATTAAGTTCAAAAGATTTGAAAAAAACGGTTAGGAAGCTTATAAAATTTCACATCGATTAAGTCGGCCGAGACCCGTGTAACCGTTTAAATTACTTTTCTCCATAAAACTCTTTATCTTCCTTGAGTAGACTTCTTGAAAAAAAATGTTTGAAACTGCCATAATCCTCCCACGCATGTGAATCAGAAAAATACGAGGATCTTTTAATTCAAAATAATCTTCAAAATTCTGAATTAACCTGAATAAAAATGCAACTTTTAAGGTTGAAATTCTTCCTAGGGTTTTGCCATCTTGGGATGAACATTTGACAAGAATTTCAGCCTGATACGAGCGGGAGTTGATTTTCAATGCGTACCCTCTAAATCCTTTATGAATAACATTTTTTAAATATGAATGACTTGGAAAAATATTTTTTAACTGGGAAAAGAAAACAAAATTTTTGTTTGAGACACTATTGAGATATTTATACTAAGAATTTTACTGCCAATAAGAAACTTTTAGGGCGAGAATTTTAATTAATATTATATAAATTGATTTTCATTAATTTATATAGATGCCTGATGGAAAAATGATCACTTTATACCATAACCATAATTGGGTACACTGTTTACCAGATTCTTAAAAAATCATTCAGTAAAATTCATTCGAAATTCTTTATTCAGTGAAAATGAAGATCCTTTCTACGCTCTTTCTACCATTGGCAGTAATTCTTAATTTTATTGGTGAATATAATAATATAATAATAAATTTTTAATTTGATAACATTTATAAGAATTGCGGAAATAAAAATTGGTTTGAAGTAACGCACAATAAATCGTGATTCGAATCGGTGCACATACTTTCAAATCCCTGGAAATAATTTTAAATCTTCAATCACTTTTAAATTCCTTTAAATTTGTACGGAACTTTGAAACCCTTTCAAATCTTCTAAAATTCTTTGGAATTGTATAATATACTTTTCATACTCTAAAATCCCTTGAAATCTTTTAAATTTAAAATTTAAAATATCTTGAAATCCTTTGAAATAGATTTTAAAAATTTCATATCTCTAAAATCACACTAAATTTGAAGGTAACAATTTGATCTGCAGCAGAATATTTTAATAATGTTTTTTTTTAATTAAAATTTTTTTTTATTTCACATTTTCTTAATAACAATATTTTTAGAAGAAATTACGTTTTCGCAAGTACACCCTTAGTAAATTTTCGTAAAAGTCAGAACAAGGAGTTTTTTTCAATCACGTAATATCAACGTAAGCTTAAAAAATTAAAACGAGAAGTAGGGTTTAAATTTGTATTTCATAAATTTTTAAAATTCCTTAAAAGACAGTAGGTAAGATACAGATTTTATGAATCACAGAATACCAATTTTCGGTTCAAATTGAAGAAAACTCACCGCAATTTCAAAAATTGTATTTATTTAGTAGGGGTTTATCACAACACACGAATTTTGTGAGAAACTTAAAAAAGTTGACCACGAATTTAATATAATTTTGAAAATTTGAGTCGGTTTGTAACTGAATAGTATAATTCGAATTAAATGGACTAGAAAGAGAAGAAAAGCTCTAATAAACTTAGTTTCTCTGTTAAAAATTCATCTTTTTGGGCTAAAAACAAATTTAACTGATGGCTAAAAATGTAGCAATTTTGTTAAAAAATTCATACTTTTTGCTTGAAAATTCTGCTGTTTTGTTTTGAAAATTTAACTATTTCGTAGAAAATTGACTTTTTGTTTAAATTTAATATTTTGGTGTTGAAAGGAGAACTGAAGTATTTCTTGGATGAAAGTTCAACTATTTCAACAAAAAAAAAATTAATTTATAAATTCATCTGTGTTAAGAAAAAAATTATTTTTTTTTATACAAAGACAACTGTTTTGTAGAGAATTCAACTAGTTTCTTAAAAATGCATCCTCTTTGGTTAAGAAAATTCGTTTTCTTGGAATGAAAATTCATTTTTTGTGTAGAAACTTATTTTTTGTTTAAAAATACATGTTTGCATCTTAAAAAGTTAACTGGAATCTTTTATGGGTCAAAATTCAACTATTTTATCCACAAAAATTGTTTACTAATAATTCATATGCTTTAAGAGAAAGTTCATCTTTTTCAATTAAAATGAAACTTTCTTGTTAAAAATTCAGCTTCTTTGCTTGAGTATTGAACCATTTTGTTTAAAATTAATTTTTTAACTGAAAATGTAAATTTTCCATTTTTTTAAGAATGATCTTTTTTAGTTGAAAATTCTCCTATTTGGTAAAATATAGTTTTCTTGGCTTTAAACTTTATTTTTGTCAGTCGCATGTATAATTAAATATTTGTCCCCACGACTGTTATGACCATTACAAGTCGTTTTCTCCTATAATAGACAGTGCATTCTCATACGCGTGCGTTAACTTTTGCATTAAAATTCTTGTAATTATATTATGATTAGAGTCTTAAGCAACAATTGTTTTATGTTTTGATATCCGCATTCGTGAAAAATTTGTTATTCAATTTATATTTTTCAAATAAAATAAGTTAACAATAAAAATAATTTTAATACAAATTTTACCGCGCGTATAATTGTTTAGTATGCATAATTGCTTATTGGAAAGATTTCTGCATCTGTGAGAAAACTTGTAACCATCAAATTCGTCCAGTTCCCAATATTGATTAATTCGGTATTAATTAAGATTTGGACTGAGTGGTTTTCAGTAAAGCATACGGACAGATAGACAGACGAAATATATTGTCTAGAATTCTAGAGCTCCCAGGTATATAACTAATGCTTGAAACAGTGATCATTAATCTCCAAATGGCCGCAGGAAACACGTTTACTCTACGATCTCATAGTCGTGACGATAACTATGTAAATGTATATACGTTAATTAAATTTTCAGCGCGCTCCACCCCATGAACAATTGACAGTGTAACAGTTTTCAGCACACAATTCCACGTGAAAGTGCGATGTTATTCTAAAAAAAAGGGAAAAATCCACAAAACGTTTCAGTTCGCGCCAACAGGGATTTCGCTGGCGTTTTCGTAAAAAGCTGAAGCTTAGCAATCCTGGGCACTGTTGATAATACGTATAATAATTCACGTCTCTTCGTTTTTATAGCTCAACTACCTTCACGCGCATTCACTGCTTTTCTAAATGCACAATTTACATTTTCATATCATCGTTCGAAAAGTTTATGCGAGCTTTATAGAGCTCGAATATTGCACTGTGACAATGTCGGCGCTCCAGGCTGGGAAATATATTTGAAAGGAATTCATATTTGAATTGACGGTAAATCAAATAAGAACGCTTCTTGCGAGTTGGGAAGTATTGTGAAAAATAAGCAGCTATTTTAGAATTTCAGTTATCCGGATTCAAGTTTTATTTTCTGTCACTCTTGAAATCCGAGAATTTAATAAAACATTTCGTGAAAATAGGTACCATACAGAAAATTATTTTATTACATAATAATATACAGAGAGAAATAGTTCTTCATCTGAAAAGTATATTACATTTTAACAGAATTTTTGAAAAAGTGATAGAAAATCTGTTTGGAAACCACAGAAAACGAAAAGTACTTTATAATCTTAGAGATATATCGCGAAATTCTATGTGACAGTAGCTGTAAATTGAAAAGACGATTTCTCAACGGGGAAAAAATTATTATTATGTAATCTTCTTTTTTTCTAATTATTAATACACAATGCGCATACACGCTCACTTTCACATATGATCGCACGTTTCAACGCTTTAAAAAATCGCACTCACTGCTGTTTCAAACCCTACTTTCTGATAATTAGTGAACAAATTAAAAATATTCGAGAGACTTTAAAGAAAATTTTTTGTTCAGGAAGACTTTAGAATAAATAAAAGTAATAAATCAGGGTATCTACTAAATTTTGCTTCCAAATTCCCGTACAATTCCCGGATTCTTCCCGCTTATAAATATAAGGTTTCTCTTACTATGGAAGGACACATGCAATGCATAGTGGTTTGCAGTATGCTTAATTTCCTCAATAGTAATATTACAATTTATTTTTTTAAAAAAAGATTTTTTTATTTATTAAAAATCTTTAAGAATTTTATCTTTAAGTGGAAAAAACTACCTGTATCAAAAATAAAATCAAGGTCAATTTCCGGATTTTCCAGGATTGGATGAGAACGATATGAAAAAAAAGAGAACAAAAATGTAGCTTTTAAGAGCCTTACAAGTTTATCATAATAACTTTTTGGATTTTCTTGGAAAATAAAAATTTAAATTTTGATTGCACAAAAAATAATGAAAAATCAAAAAGTCCATTTTGTGGTCAAACTATGCAAGACACGAAAAGATGAATTGACCAAAATTGTGCAACCAAGAAAGAGCTGCAAATTTGTTATTTTTCATTTTTTTATGAAACGCGTAGTTTTTGTTTTAATTGTGAAAAATGATATCACAAATAAACAATTTAAATTTTTGAAAAAAACAGAAGGTGCGATAAATTGTTTCATTTTTATGTTATTAAATTAAATATGAAAATTTGCTTTCCTTTTTTTTCACGAGGCATGTAATAAGAATGTATTCGCCAAAGCCGAAAAAGCTTTAACAAAAGAGAATTCACAATCACTAAATTTCACTTAATAAATTGATAAACTAATAAACTGAAAGTGAATAATTTTAAAATTCTTTAAATTTAAAAGAGTTCTAATGCTTTGACTGCACTGATTTTACAGTTTATCCTAATTAATTTAACTTGAAATTTTTTTCAGGTATGTTATTTAAAACTTTTAGGATAACTTCGTTACTATTTTAAAAAGTAACTGGTAACATAACTTAGTTCCCATTTTTTCAGTCACTTGTAATTTTAATTTTCGTTAATTTGAAGTTTTAGTTATTTTGATCAACATTCGTCTTTTTTTATTGAATTTCATTGTGAATAATTTCAAATTAAAATATTTTTAAATTCTCATCACTTTTGATGGAGAAAGTATTAGGATTGCTTTCTCCATCAAAAGTGATGAGAATTAGAATTGTAGAGAAGCAGGAGGATAATAATAAAAAGATAGAGGAGATGCAAGGTAGAATTAGAAACCTAGAAAGCTCGAACCGGGATCTTGGTGGGGAAGTGAATGGGGATACGGGGAAGGAAAGGCTTAGGATAATTGAGCAAAGAATAGAAAAAAAAAGAGAGGGCAGAAAGAAAAAGAAATG
>JAAAKG020135627.1:0-13465 GCA_010014905.2 Druon quercuslanigerum | reverse complement strand
AATGAATAAACAAAAAATGCTTCAATTTTAATCTGAATAAATTGTTTAAAAACAAAAATTTCAGACAAAAATAAAAAAGAGGAAAGCTTTCTCATTTTTCTTTCCTCTTTTTTTATTTTTGTCTGAAATTTTTGTCTGAAATTCTTTAACCTTCAAGCCAAAAGACGAATTTGCTCTACAAAAATATACTTTTTAAACAAAAAATATGACTTTTGAGCAAAAAATTAATTTTATATGAAACTGATAAAATTTTCATCAATAAAAAGGAAATTTCATACCAAGAAAATAATTTCTTTTCCACTAAACAGTATAATTTGCAACCAAAGACATAAGCTTTAAAAAAAACTTTTAACAATGTAATTTAACCTTTACTCAAGCAGTTGAATTTCCAATTAAAAAATTAATTTTCAACAAAATAAACATTTTTAACCAGAAACATGAATTTTCAACTAAAAAAATAAATCTTCAACAACAACAAAAAAATTATTTTTTGTTGTGAATTTAAATGTTTTGGTTATAATTATGTTAAAAATTCGAGTATTTTGTTCAAAGCCATCGTTTATAGTAGAAAAGGCATTTTTTGTTTTTAAAAAATTAATAAATTTGTATCAGAAATACTGTTTTTGTCCATTTTTAAATTATTCTATGTTAAAAGTATTGCAAGATTAAAATTCTATAGTATTTGAATTTTAATAATCAAGGAAAATGAAAAATTAGTTTTCTAACACCCTGCCTAATTCTACTAGCAATGACTAGAAAAACATTTCTAAAAAATGAAAATTGCGTACAGTAAGAGAGGGGGTGGGGGTGTAAAAATATTTGCAGTCAGGAAAAACAAAAGTTGATTTTTCGACAAACTGAAGAGTAGATTCAAATATTTGTGAATATGTAAAAGACTTGGCACCACGCCATCATCATAACGCTTTCGATGATTATTTTACAATTTTTAATGGATGTCTGGCTGGCTTCGCGCCAATCGTTATAGACAAATTGTTTTAAATTTTATTGGTATCTATATATTTAGATTAAAAGGCCGTGACGGAAAATGTTTTCCAATCAAAAGTGGAACGATGGAATGTTTAGATAAGAAGCTTCTACGAATTTGCGATAGCGACCTGTGATTGATACACGCTTGTTGAACATGTTTGGTGATCGATGAGCCCAATCGGCGTCGATTTATCTTGTACCTCGTACCATGAATCAAACTTAGCCAGGAAAAAGGGGAAACATTTTAATACAAGGAATTCAAAAATTAGGCACTGCAATTCAGATAATCTCGATTTATCTTCCAAGATAATCTTTTCTCCTTAATCAATTTCATGAAAGCTATAGCTATCGCTCTGTCAGCTGTAGCTAACAGGACAGTGAATTCTTTTAAGGATGTACACTACGTACAATCAAACTCAAAAGTTGCCCATGTTTAAAATGATTTATACATAAATCAAAAAAAAAAATAGATCTATTATTTATTTCCGGAAATATTGACAGAAGCTTCTAATTGTAGTAAAGTTTTGTAAAATTGTTTATTTAACAGTATTTATTTAGAGTAATTACTTATTAGATTAATTATTATTTAGAGTAATTAAAAACTAATGATCAAGGCCTCATTTTATTTTTTGAAGGATTATTTACAATTCTATTTGTGTGGTGCTAATCAAAATGAAAACTGTGATTGTTTATAACAACATTAACTGTATGATCTCTGAATTAATTTTTTTAAATAAAATCAACCCAAATAAAATGAGGCCTTGGTCATTAGGACTAAATAAAAATTGTAACTTTTCCCTAAGGATAAAGAAAAAACTAAACCTTTAAAAAAGTACTGTTAAATAAACAATTTTAACCAGAATTATTTTTTTCTTAAATGTGCCTCTATCAATATTTACAGAAATTAAACAAAGATATTTTTGTGTCGATTTTATAAATCATTTTAAAGATAGGCAACTTTTGAGATTGATTGTACATAGTGTACATCCTTAAGTTAGGCTAAGTCAGGAAATATCAAGAAAAACTTTAGAGTCAGTTAATTTTATGAAATTTTCTACCCCACTCATTAATGAAATTAGATTTCTATTTTTGGTAGAAAATTTATATTTTGTATTTGCAAACTCATATATTTGGTTCAAAATTCTTTTTTTTTTTGTTAATAGAATATTCATCTTCTTGGTTGAAAAATCATTGCATCTGACGAAACTTCAATTATTTGGTTTGAAAATATTTTTTTTTTTTTGGTTGATGATTTATCATTTTAGTTAAAAATCAATTAATTTGTTTACAAATGGAATTTTTTTGTTAAATGCATATTTTTTCGGAGAGAATCAATCTCCTTAGTTGAAAATTGATCTTTTCGTTTGAAATTGATTTCTTTGGTTGAAAATTTTTTTTTTTATTCAAAATAGTCTATCTTTTTAATCGAAAATTTTACGAATTTCTTTGTTGAAAATTTTAAAAGGTGAAATGTCTTTTTATTTGGTAAAAAATGAATTTTTTTCACTGAAAATTTAACTCATCTATTTTAAATTGAAAATTTAGTTGAAAATTAAAGGCATTTAAAGGAATAAATAAATTAAATGAATAAAATTTCTTATTTTTTGTTTCTTTGTTTTTTTTTAATCGGAAATTTAACGAATTTATCAACTGAAAATTTAATTATAAGGAATTTAAAGGAATAAATAAATTAAAGGAATAAAATTCGTTTTTTTGTGAAATTTAATCTTATCTTAAATAAACAAAAAAAATATTCTTTTTTGAAAATTTGCTCGACTGAAACTTTAAATTTTCATTAAAAATTTATCGAATTTATTTGTTGAAAATTTATCTATGTCAAATGTCTCTTTATTTGATCAAAAATAAATTTTTTTAACTGAAAATTTTACTCTTCTATTTTAAGTTGAAAATTTAGTTGTGAATTCAGATATTTTTTCAACTTCATTTTTTTGGTTTAATATTCAACTATGTTTTTTTAAATTCCCTTTTTTAATGAAAATTTATTTTTAATTAAAATTTAATCATAAGGAATTTAAAGGAATAAATAAATTAAAGGAATAATATTTCCTTTTTTTAATTTAATCTTCTTGATAAATCATACATTTTTTAAAAATTAACAACAAAAATAATATTTTTTGAAAATATCCTTAACTGAAACTTTAAATTTTTTTATTAAAAATTGAATTGAATTTTGATCTTATTTCGTTGGAAAATAAACTATACGATTCATTACAAACTTAATTTATTTTTTGAAATTTATTTCTTTGTTTGAAAATTTAAAAAATTTGTTCAAAATTCGCTTTTTTATCAAAAATTGTTTTGTTTTTTAATCGAAAATTTAATGAATTTATTTGCTGTTGAAAATTTTACTCTTCTATTTTAAGATGAAAATTTAGTTGAAAATTCAAATATTTATTCAACTTCATTTCTTTGCTTGAATATTCAACTTTTTTTTTAAGAATCAAATAGATTTTTTTAAATTAAGAACAAAAATAATCTTTTTTGAAAATCTGCTTGACTGAAACTTGAACTTTTTTCATTAAAAATTGGTTTAAATTTTTATCTTATTTCGTTGGAAATTAAACTATACGGTTCATTTAAAAATTAATTTCTTTTTTGACATATATTTCTTTGGTTCAAAATTTAACTAATTTGTTGAAATATCGTTTTTTTTTTAATTTATTTTTCTTTAATCGAAAATTAAACCATTTTATTTGTTGAAAATTTATATTTTTTAGTTTACAAATTCACTATTTCATTAAAATTTCCTCTTTATGGTAAAAAATTAGAAAATTATTCTTTTTCGTTGATAATTAATTTCTTTTGTTGAAAATTGTATCATTTTCTCAAAAACTCATTTTAATCGATCAAAAATTTATTTTTTTTATAAAAAACAACTATTTAGTAGAAAATAAATCTTTCTGATTACAAATAAAGGTTTTTGGTTGAAATATTATTTCGTTGCTTAAAAATTGGACTATTTTTTTCGAAAATTCGCTTTTTTAATGAAAATTAAATTTAGAATTGAAGATTTACCTGTTATTTAACTATTTTTACGAAAATTCTGTTTTTTAATAAAAAATAATTTTTGAATTAAAAACTTACCTATTCTATTTTTTTTATTAAAAATGTATCCTTTTTATTTGAAAATTCCACTATTTGATTTTTTAAGTAGAATTAAAAAAAAATTTACGCGTGTGACAAATTTAATTTATAAATAAATAAAATCGGAACCTAAAAATGACGACATCATTCAGACTAATGATTAACTATTTGGTTGAAAATTCCTCAGTTTTGTGATATATAATCTTCTTGATAAATGATAAATCAAATTTTTTTAATTAGTAAAAAAATTAATCTTGGTTAAGAATTCATCTGCTTGGTTGGATTATAACTTTTTTTTATCATAAATTCATTTGTAAATTTATCTTTTTCAGTTTGAAATTCAACTTTTCGCTTTATCTTAGGAATTTAAAGCATTTCATATTGAATATATATATTCGCGTAATTAATACGTAATTAATTTTATTTCTCTATTTTTGTGAAAATTGTCCCATTTTCCCTATTTTGAGAGCTACCATATTGGGCTGTAAAATATGCAATTGTGATCTCAATTAACTAGAACAATTCTTTGTTTGTTTGTGACGAAATGCTATTGCGCAATTGTGAGAGAAAAATTTGCGTAAACAGGTTCAAAGTCATATATTATCTCAATTAAGCATTACTCGTAAACAATTTTAATAACTCTTTGTTATCATACTTCATTTATGTAAAAAAGTAACTTTTAAGCACTCAAAATAATACCCTATGATAATTTTGTATTACAGATTTAATGTAATTTCACGGATTTTTTTATTCTTACAATATTTTATAAGGATCATTTTAAGGGCCGCTGCGAGTGGCCCTCTATTCGCCCTCAATTCAAGGTCTTATGAAAGAAAAACGAACCGGATGGAAGAATACCGGTAACCATTTGAGAATCAAATCAATGACTAGATATTCAGGGGGGTTTCTAATTAATAATTCCTACCTTACCGATATTGAGGCCTTTCAACAGATGAAGTGGTTCATGCAATTGTGAGAGATCGATTTGCGTAAACAGCTTCAAGGCTATTTATTATCTCAATTAAGCCTTTCGCGTAAACAAATTTTATCAAAATCAACTTTTTATTCTAAAAAATCAAATTTTTTGTTTAAAAATCAGTTTGTCGTATGAAAAGTGATTATTTTAGTTAAAAAATAATTTTCGTGAAAATTGTCTTATTTTCCCTGTTTTGAGAGCTAGCATATTGGGCTGGGAAGTCTGCAATTGTGATCTCAATTAATTAGCACAATACTGAAATGAAAGTGCCGGCTATTACAATCAGCGGCCCTCTCTCGGCGACTTGGACGCTTACACTTGCTGCGTAATAATTCGGGCTTGGGTTTGTATCCGGATTATCGCAAGCTATTTTCGCGATAAAGCGGTTCCTTTGTAATTGCTTCGGCGCCAACGGAACAGCTGCGCTTCCGATCCCATGGGACTCCCCTTTCACGGGTAAACCCTTGGGCAAACCTTCCTTCTTACTAAGCGGTGTAATCGTAAACGGTTTTATTTTTCCGAAGCACCAGCGCCAATTATAGCCTCCGAGGAGGCACAAAGTGCCGACGACAAAGCAATTTCCCTTTCTCGCTCACAACCCCAGCGACGAGCTTCCGAATGAAAAGAACATCTCGCTACTAATTAATGAGTCTTTGAGTGGGCCATATCCGTTTCTCTAAAATCACACACAAAAATTGATTGCATCCTCTGATAATTGGGGTTTCATTTCAGTAGATATGTTTTTTTTTTAAATGCGAATTCCTACCTTACCGACATCGGGCCCTTTCGACAGTTGAAGTGGTTCATTTCCGTACTAAGTTTATAAAATATTCTCCAAAGGTCCCAATGATGTCGCAAAATGATATTGCGCATTGTCAAAAAAGGGCCTACTCCTTCATCTCGCTTGTTAAAAGATTAATTCAAAGATTAATATTTTTCTAACTTACTTTGGACAGAAAAAAAAACAATTATTTGTAAAATTTTTACTTTTTGATTCTCATCTGCATATTAAATTACGTCTTTCCTAACGAAAATCTTTCTTGTTTTTTTCAGGTAAGTCAAAGCTTTCAAAGTGGATTTTTTCTATGCATCAAGTTTACCGTGAGTACAAAATTTTACATTGATTGAAAAAAGAACACAGTTGCCGACACGTCCATAACATTCTTAAGCTAAAGTAGTTCGTATGAATGCTAAGTTTCTCGAAATTTGTGGATTACGTCATACAATGATGTTGCGGAATTGTGAGAGGCGAATATGCGTAAACAGATACAAGGTTATTTATTATCTCAATTACGCATTTCGCATACACAAATTTAATAACTTTATTATCGAACCTCGTTAACGTAGAAAAGAACCTTTTAAGCACTAAAAAAGTACCTAATGATATCCTAGAAGATTTTAGGAAATATCAGATTTAATGGAATTTCACGGGTTTTTCAAAGGGATCAGCGGATCGTGAAGATCTTTATTGATTCTAAAATGCTTCAAATGTTATCAGGTAATTGCATAAGGTTTATGTAATTTTAATGGAATTTACCAGATTGTAGGGTCCGGGTGATGTCACTAAATAATATTGCGCAATTGTGAGAGACGAGTTTGCGTAAACAGCTGCCAGGTTATTTATTATCTCAATTAAGCAGTTCGCGTAAACAACCTTTTAAACACTAAAAAAAAACACCCTTTGATACCCTATACTCCTATAAGGTTTCAGGAAATATCAGATTTAATAGAATTTCGCGGGTTTCTCAAAGCGATTTGATGGGATTTTAACGGATTGTAAAGGTCTGAATTGATTTTAAAATACTTCAAGGGGTGTCAAGCAATTTTATACTGTTAAAGGAATTTCAATAGGAATTTAAGGATTTTTTATTTTAAGGGCCTCTGAGAGTTGCCCTCTATAATCAATATCGTATTTTTTTTATAAAAAAATTAACACGTGACGCAACCTTCTATAGAAGGTTGCGTCACGTGTTAATTACTTTATTATTTTTCGAGTTGTTATTTCAATTTCGCCCTGAATTCGAGGTCCTTAATGAAAGAAAAACGAAACGAACTGAAGAATAGCGGAAGCCAATTGAGGATTAAATCAATGAGTATATATGCATCGGGTATTCTGAATAAAAATTCCTACCTTACCGACATCGAAGTCTTTCGACAACTGAAGCGGTTAATATCCATGCCAAGTTTCTAAAAATATTCTTAAAGGGTCCCGATGGCGTCACGAAATGATATTGCGCAATTTTGAGAGATGAATTTGCGTAAACAGCTTGAAGGTCTTTTATTATCTCAATTAAGCATTTCGCGTAAACAACTTTTAACAACATCAACTTTTTTTTTTAAATTCATATTTTCTGGTTTTAAATTCATTTTCTTGTTTGAAAAGTCATCATTTTAGTTAGAAATTATATTTTTGGTTAAAAATTTGTATAATATACATTGGAGATTCGTCATTTTAGTTGAAAATTTATGCCTTCATTTGATAGTTTAACTGCTCTGCTAAAAACTCATTTCTGTTTTGGTTGAAAATCAATTGTTAAACTGAAAATGTATATATTTAATTTTTGGTTGTAACTATCCAATATTCTTAGTAGAAAATTTATCCTTTTTAATTGAAAATTTATCAGTTTGCTTAAAAGTTAGTTTTACTAAACTTAAAATGTAAGTAACTACTATTCTAATTGAATTTTCCATCAAATTAGTTGGAAATTCATCTTTTTGGCTCAACATTAATTTTTTAACTGAAAATTTAACTATATCATTATTCGTTGACAGTTTTTGTTATTTCAAAATTTCTTTATTTCGCTAAAAATTCGTCTTTTTTGGTAGAAATTAATCTTCTTGGTTGTACATTCATTTGTTTGTTTGAAAATGCAACTTTTCCCTATGTAGGGTTTTAAATAAAAATTCCTACCGTACCGAAATCGAGGTCTTTCGACATCTGAAGTGGTACATGTCCATGCTACGTTTTAAAATATTCTTGAAGGGACCTGGTGATGTCATAAAATGATATTGCCCAATTATTACAGACAAATTTGCGTAACCAGCATCAGGGTTTTTTATTATCTTAGTTAAAAATTTCGCGTAAACAACTTTAATAAAATCGAGGCCTTTTGAGTTTTGACAGCCGAAGTGGTTCATGTCCATGCTAAGTTTCTAAAATATTCTTGAAGGGTCCCCGACGATGTTACAAAATGATATTGTATAATTGTGAGAGATAAATTTGCGTAAACAGCTTCAAGGTCATTTCTTATCTCAATTACGCATTTCGTGTAAGCAACTGGACTACGTTCTCATACGTCAATTACGTGAAAAAGTACAATTTTAAACACTAAAAAAGTACCCCTCGATAATTTTGTATCACATATTCAATGAAATTTCAAGGATTTTTCAAATTTATAATATTTTAAAGATTTTTAATTCCAAGAATAGATACGAGTGGCCCTATGTTTCTTCATTTTTCTCTTAAAATGTTGCGTTACTTATTAATGACTTTATTAGTTTTCGATCAGTTATTTCACTTTCGCCCTGGATTCTAGGTCCTTAATGAAAGAAAAGCGAAACGGACTGAAGAATGGCGAAAACCATTTGAGAATCAATTCAATGATTAGATATGCAGGGGGGGGGGGGGTCTAAGTAAAAATTCCTACTTTAGGGACACCGAGACCTTTCGAGTTTCGACAGCCGAATTTGTCATGTTCATGCTAATTTTCTAAAATATTCTCGAAGGTTCCCGATGATGTTACAGAATGATATTGTATAATTGTGAGAAATAAATTTGCGTAAACAGCTTCAAGGTCATTTATTATCTCAATTACGCATTTCGCGTAAACAACTGACCTTCGTTATGATACGTCAATTACTTGAAAAAGTACCCCTCGATAATTTTGTGTTACGAATTTAATGGAATTTCAAGGATTTGTCAAATTTTACTATATTTTAAGGATTTTTAATTCTGAGTATAGCTACGAGTGGCCCTCTGTTTCTTAATTTTTCCCTTAGAAGTTTGTGTTACTTATTAATGACTTTATTACTTTTCTATTAGTTATTTCACTGTCGCCCTGGATTCCAGGTCCGTAATGAAAGAAAAATGAAACGGACTTAAGAATGGGGGAAACCAATTGAGGATTAAATCAATGATAACAAGCAAGCATGGAAGGGGTTGGGAAGTCAAGGGAACTTTTGACTTTCTCTAGAGGCAGAGGATGAATCTTGATATCTTGGGAATATTATTTCTTTTGCGAGGGTTCTGAATCCCAGCAGGGAGTAACGAGGCGATTGAAATATCTTTGGGCGATTTTCACGAATGATCGGCAGCCCTACGACGAGTGGAATTCATCCTTTACGCAAAGAGGATAGTCGAAGGAAGGGTCGGGAGCCGCGAAACCCGGAGGGTAAAAAGTAGAAGAAGAAGACAGAAAGAAAGAAGAAAGAAGCGCTGAAGTCGATTCGGAGGAATCGCGGAATTTCGTTCACCGGCGAATTTTCTCAAAAAGCAGTGTACCGCGAGAAACGCGAGCCGAGTGCTCGCCCGTTCGAAGCACCCAATCGGGCTCTCTTTTATTTATTTCCTGCTTCTCTTCGAGCCAGCGGAAGGCGTCGAACGATAGCAAAGAGGCTTTTCTGCTACGTTAAATATAGACCTGGTACTCGTACTCTCGTCTCAGATATGTACAGAGTCGCTTCGATCCAAGCATTCTGTCGACACGGTTAATACATGGGCAACTATACTTGCCAGATTACTCAAAGCAATGTTAATAATGAGAATATTGAAGCAACGACTTTTTTCTTGATGCACAATTTGCGAGACTCTCGACCGGCTCGTTTGAAGTCTTACAGATGCAAACCGACATATTTAGGTCAAGTTATTATCTTTGAACGAGGGAAATATTTAATTGGTATCACAGTAAAAACATCGGGACTTATTTTGTTTCAGGTAGAATTACGAAATTCCGAGTTGTTTTGTTTTTACCCTACTTGCTCGGTACATCGTAACCCAACCAAATCTGTCCGGGAAACCGGGAAATGACCGGGAATTTTATAAGACCATCAGGGTGGCCGCTTGACGGGGAAACCGGGGAATAACCAGGAATTTTAAAAGACCGATAGGTTGGCCGCTTGACCGGGAAATGACCGGGACTTTTATAATACCGACAGTGTGGCCGCTTGATCGGGAAATCGGGAAATGACCGGGAATTTTAAAAGACCGACAGGTTGGAGACTTAACCTGGAAACCGGGAAATGACCGGGAATTTTATAAGACTGATAGGGTGGCCGCTTGACCGGAAAACCGGGAAATGACCGGGAATTTATTTCTTGACTGGGAATTTTACAAATTATCAGAAGAAAAATCTGTCTCAAGTTCGATTTCAACAATTTTTCAAATAATTACTTGAATTGATATCTTTTTCAAGTATGATATCATTCAGTTTAGAATGAGTAATGTAACAATCTTTTACTTTAAAAATTCTGAATTAAAATTTTTTCTTTTTAAGCGTATATGTTTAATTTAAAGAATTTTAAAGAGCAGTCTTGAAGACTTGCACAATTAAAAATTAAAAGCGTTTAGAGTCGAAAATTTTTGATAAAAAACAGTATTATTTTATCAACTGTAAATGTAAATAAATTAATAAATCATTTTTCAAATGGATCTGTACTTTAGGTATTAAAAACTGAACAATAATTTGTTCAATAAAACGATTCTAAATTAGTTCAAGTTTAAAAATTTTTAGATTTTTACTGTTGTCCGATTGAAACTTTTATTATTTTCTACTTCAAAAATTACTTAATAATAAGATATTCATAATTAAGGGCTTTTATTAAATTAAAAATATTTCTTCATCCCAAATTATTCACTTTTTAACCCATTTAATTTGAAATTTTGTAATTTATAAAAAGAATAAGTATTTAATATTTCGCAATATTTGACTGTTTATTTAAGACGAGTAAATTGAACCCAAATAATTAAAAGTAAACAATTCGAAATCATTCAATTTTCATGTGAAAATAATCATTAAACACCTATTATTTGTAGAAAAAATTTGAGTAATTTAAAGAGATATTTAGAAATTTTGAAAAAATTCAAAGTTTATTTAAAACTTAAAATAATGTTAATTAACCTGAACAAAGTATGTGAATTTTTTTCAATTACTAAACATATTATAAAATGAACTGAAATTATTCTACAATTTTGGAAATCTCTTAAAATTTTCGCTTACAATAATTTTTGAAAATAAAAAATCATTTTCAATTTTCCTAGGAATCTTAAGAAAATGGTTTTACTTTTTTGAATGTTTTCACAATTCTTAAAGAAATTCTACATTTTTTGTTTGAAATCTGAAAAAATCTACATTTTGCTTTAAATTCGGTTGTGGGTATTTGCACCAAAATTTCGGTATGAATAGCCGAATTTTTTCGGCTAACAAACATCGTTTAAATAATTAGAAATCATTGCATTTATAACTTCAAATTGTAAGGGGTTTTTTTTTTTTAAATTGCAGGATTTTCTCAAAGTTTTAGGAAAAATTCAATTCCTTTTAAAATATATTTAAAAGTTTCAAAATGATTTTAAATTTGGAACAATTTAAAACCACATCTAGATTTATCCGTATCTTGAAATAAAATTTTTAAGTTTTTTAAGGATACTCAAACTAAATTATAATTTAACTTCTGTTTTAAAAAATGTTAAATTAAAAAAAATTATGTTTCAATTTTTAATGTATCTAGCTTAAAATTACTTAAAATAATATAAGATTAAAAATGTTTAAAGTTCATTGCTTATTGTTAATGTTATAAACAAATTTAATAAATAAATGTTTTAATGAGGCATTTTTCGAAAGAAAAATTCATTTTTGTCAATGTCATTTTTTTAAATTAGGAATTTTATGCTGGTGTTAGAAAACTTTATCAGTTACTGATCAATTTTGCCACTTTTTAAACAATTTTAATAAACAAATGCCTTTTTGGGATATTAGTCGACGGAAAAATTCTTTTCTTTTTTATGTAAAATCTTAATTGGGATCTTCATGATAAATTCAGCATCATTCATGATTAGTTGATATATTAAAAAAAAATTTTTTTGTATATAAATTTATTTTTTTTCATGAACAAAAGCATTTGTTGAATGAAAAATTCGTTTTTTTTTGATGTGAAACTTTTTAATTGAGATATTCATAATAATTTCAGCAACATTCATAATTAGTTGATAAATTTTATATTTGTTGAAAAACACATGCATTATCGTAAGACTGACATAAAAAAAAAACATTTTTATCCCTCGACAGATGCCCAAATAATGCATTTTTTTATTAAATTTTTTTTATACATAAATTTTATCAAATAATCATGAATGCTGCTGATTTTTTATGAGGATACCAATTGAAAAGTCTGATATCGAAAAAATATAATTTTTACGTCGACAGATGCCCCAATAATTCATTTTTTACAACAATTAAAATTGTTTAAAAGAAGTCATTATATTAATCCATATATTATTATATTTTATTATATTTACATTATTTATTATTATATTATTTTTTCTGAAATGAAGTACATAATTTAAAAAAGTGTTCATCAAAACAACGCATTTTTCTTTCGGCGAATGCTTTATCTATGCATTTGTTTATTAAATTTGTTTTAACAAATAATTAGAAAAAAATCAATGTTTCTGCCGACAAATGCCCAACTAATGAATTTGTTCATTAAATATGTTTAAAGAAATCATAGTATCAATAAAAAAATAGGATTAATAAAAAAATTATGAAGTTTTATAAAGTTAGCATAAAGTTCCTAATTTTAAAAAAATACGTGGGAAAAGCGAATTCTCTGTGCAAAAATGCCTGAATAATGCATACGTTTCTTAAATTTGTTTATAATATTAACAATAATAATCTCAAGAAGAAATTTCTTCATGATTATATTGTTTTTATCCAAATTTCTTGCAATATAACTTTAAAAAAGGTAATTTTATGGAAAATCGTATAAAACATTCTTTCAGAGAATAATTTGTTTACAAATTATTGTATGTTTATTATATAATATTGAAATATCCTAAACCAGTGTCACCATTATTAATGCTAGTATTGACGATCACCGAGAAGATCAATAAAAAAAAATGGTTAATTTTTTTCTTCATATTTATTTATTTATACAAAAATTTGAAAGTATTTTAGTAATCTGGCTCGACAACAATAATTAATTTTTAGTGAATTTAGACAAATTTAAGGGAAATGAGAAGAATTATATAAAATTCATAAAAGATTAAGCTGTATTTAAAAATCAATCACAAATTTCATTTAATTCACAGAATTCTAGGAAACAAAGAAATTGACGGAATTCACGGAATTCATGAAATGCAAGGAATGCGTGGTATTCATAAAATTCACGAAATTCAAGTAATTC
>JAAAKG020135626.1:0-13465 GCA_010014905.2 Druon quercuslanigerum | reverse complement strand
GAACGTGTTATTTAAATAAATAACGCGAGAATTCCAGATCAATCTAAAAATTTTATAACCCCCTCCTCACACTACTCTCTCCCCCACTGAGTGAGTCACGCATACCCCGAAAGGGAAACGGCTTAATGGTGTAATAAAATTAAATTTGGCCCTTTATGTTTTCAATCATTTTTATACGAATGTGCCACTTCATGATATAAATGATAAAGTGCTTTTCTCTTGTCGATCATTACGAAAATTGTAATTTCGTTGTTTTTATTGCTAACTGCATCATTGAAACTATAAGCTTTTTTCGTGTGCTCGCTTAATAAATCTATTATTACTGGCACCTTTTATGGTTATTTTTTTAATCGCTTTATTCTGTCCTGAATAAATAAAATATAAAAGTAAAAGTTTCGAAATTCGATGATAGTATTAAACATTTTTATTCACAATCTGGTTTACATACTTAAAATATTTTATTTAATAACATTTTCGCTATTTACATACATTTCAGTTTTTAATTATATAAAAATGACAGAAGAAACTTTATGTAAGCTTTGTCTCAGATTCATGCATATTTACAATAAAAAAGTCACATTAATTTATCTTAAGGAAGATTAGGTATTCGAAGCATTACAAAAATTTATGACAATTACAGTAATATAAGAGTGGTAAACTTTAATATATCTGAAGTTTAATTTTTCGTAGAGTAATACAAATATTTTTCACTTCATCAACCGTTAACTTAAAACAGAATATCAAAAAATTCGATGGTATCTCAACATTTTCTTAAATCGACTTGTTTTTACGCATTTTTCTTTCATACATTACAAATTAATTTTGATGTTAATAGACATCTAAGGACCGGATTCATTTCAAATGAGGCAGTTAGGTACACTTCAAGTCTGTTGTCGAAAAAATGTGTTATTTTTTAAGGAAATTAGATGACACGTATTTGTCCGTTTTGAAAAAAAAACTTTCTGTGAAGTAGTACAATTTTAAAGTTTATCTTTAAAAAACTGAAATTTCACCTAATTAGGATACCCTATTTTTATTTCGAGATTCTGGTGAGATTAATTTTCCTTTTCTAAGATTGTATTGCTTTAAATATGAAGCGCCTTCTTCGAGTGGACATCCACTCTTCATTTTTATTTATTTTTATTGCTAAATTTGTACTTCAATAACGAAGACATCCTGTAATTTTTGTGCGGACTAAAAAAATTTTTTGGCGTTGATCACGAGCTTTTTGCAATAAATTGAATTTTTGCATTTTTCTCTCGGACGATAGTAAAGAAACAATTTTTACAAAAAATGACGCTCATTTTAAAATTTTCTACGAAATATACCTATTGTTTTATCACGTCTTATAACTTTCTCGAGAAATATTCGGAAATTCAATTTTTTTAAAAAGCTCTCGTGGCCACAAAAATGGTTTTGCCCGCATAAAACTTTCAGCATTACTTCTTTATAAGTACAAATTATTTAAAAATATTAGACTAAATGATAAAATGGCCTTTTTTATTAAATTACACTTTTTTTTGAAAGCCGGAAAAGTAGATTTTAAGGTAAAACGCATTTTTTATTAAGAAGATATTTTGTTAAGTTTAGGCAGGCCAAAACATTTTAGTGTTCACGAGATTTTTGTTTTAGAAAATTGAATTTTTTAAATTTTCTACCCGAATCATGTAAAACATGATAAAAAAGTAGCAGATTGCCTTATGTTTCGCCTAATTTCCTCTAAAAAGAACTACTCATTTTGTCGCCAAGAGATTCGACGTCTTAGAGTGCACCTAGCTGTAGGTATACACTAAAATAAATATAAAGTCAGATTGCTCTCGAACATTCATGAAAGCTAACTTAACATGCTAATAATGTGACAAAATTGGGAGCACAATTTTTTTTTCAAACGGAACCCTTCTGTTCAGAATGAAGAATTAATCTTTCGGTCCGTTAAGTATAATTTTATCACAAAATATGGCATGAAATTATACGTGAGCTCTGCAAAGGCTCAGCCTAGAAATGTCCACCATGAGACCATTCAATAATTACATAAAGTAATTTTCCGCAAATTTGTTCTCCTCCCTCCTCCGCCCTTATGTGAACAAATGCGTTATGTAATACTAAAACGGCCCTCATGATTTTTGCCTTGAAACTTTCATAATCATGTCGTAACAGTCGAACAATGTCCTAATGCCTATGGTCATGATTGTCTTGACAAGAAGGCTCGGATCAGTCACAAGACGACAATTTACCTTTTGATAATTGTTCGGTATCAAAAATACGATGCAGAAAAGTTATCAAAAAATATTTATCTACGATGAAAAGATGCATTTCTGAGCAGAACGTAACATGACTCATCAGTCCATTAAAATTTGAAAAATTATTAGATAAATCAAGTTGTGGAATCAAATTAATGCATCTGACTCAAGTTCTTTTGATAATAATCTCAAGGCAGAGATAAATAAATATCATCAAATGTAAAATAGCTTGGTGACTGATTTAATACCTATTTTTCAAATTCGCAGCCTTGTTTGTCCTCTTCTGCAACCAGAATTGTTTGATCATATCCGACCCTTTTTCACCCACCATAATTGTAGGAGCATTCGTATTACCACTGATCTGGTTCGGCATGATAGAGGCATCAATAACTCGCAAGCCAGTCACGCCATAAACCTTAAGTTGTGGATCAACAACAGCTTCAGGGTCCCAATAAGGTCCCATTTTACATGTTCCCACAGGATGATAAATTGTTGCTGAATAGTACCTGATCATACATTCCCAGTAAGGATCAGTATACAATGGAATGTGTTTACATCCAGGAAATGGTGCAGGATTCAGTTCACTTCCAAATTTCCTAAAAGAAGCAGTCCTACTAAGTGCGACTACAATCTTCACACCTTCCACTAACACCGCAATGTCCTCCCGTTCTTTAAAATAGTTTGGATATATCATCGGATGATCATAGGGATTCTTGCTCCTCAATTTGATTACTCCTTTACTCTTCGGTCTTAGGAGCATCGGTATAACACTCCAAGAATCCTTATTGCTAATCTTTCCAAAAACAGCATCATAAAACTGCTTTGTTAGTCCATGGACCTTCCTAATTTGTTTTCCTCCATCTGAATTCGTTGAACCAGATATGAAGTGGAGTTCTATATCAGGAAAATCATCAGAGACATTTGCATACTTGGTGTTGACAAAACCCAGGCCTTCTACACCTCCTAAGACAGTCAGAGGTCCAGTTCCAAAAATGGCATATTGTAAAACAGCGTGAACATTGTGAAGTCTATTCTCGACCATCGAAACTTCTTGGTTGACCAGAAAAGTCAGACCACCTAGTCCAATATGATCTTGAAGATTATGGCCAACTCGAAGATTTTGTATCACTGGAATTCCATGTTTTACAAGATCTTCTTGTGGTCCAATTCCAGAGAGCATCAGCAGTTGGGGAGAGTTGATAGCACCTCCTGATAGGATTACTTCCTTTTTGGCACGAATTCTGTAAAGTTTTTCTTCCCTAAAAAATTCTACACCATAGGCTCGTCTACTAATAGGGTCTATCAGGACCTTTGTGACTTGGGAGTTCATAGCAAGGTGGAAGTTCTTGCGAAGCCTAGCAGGTCGAAGGAAAGCTTTAGCTGTTGAACACCGACTTCCTCTTCTGGTCGTTCCTTGAGCTATCATGAAACCAGATTGATGTTCACCATTGACGTCTCGGTTGTCGTAGCCCATGTCTCGGCCAGCCTCGACGAAAGCTGCTGCAAGAGGAGTGTGCCATGGTGCTTCTTGAACTGTTAAGTAACCTCCTGATGAGTGGTATGGAGTTTTAGCTAAATATGGATTTTGATTGTCTTCTGATTTTTTGAAGTAGTAAAGTGCATCCTTTGAACCCCAACCTGGGTTGCCTTGTTCTTCCCAAAGGTCGTAATCTTTCTTGTTTCCTCGTAAATAAAGCATATAGTTTAGAACACTGCTGCCTCCTATCACCTTTCCTCGAGGCCAATTGCAACGACCTTTTTCCATTGCTGTTGAAATAAAATTTAATGATTGAAATACAAATCACCATTCAGTCTTTTTGATAGAATTCCTATCTCGAATAATTGCAGATATCACAACGTATTTATAACATTTAGTGGAGTCAGAGCTAATTGAGAAATATTTTCTGTTTGTACATTATCATCAGGGAAGGTATTTGATTTACGAAATTTTTTACTTTGCCGGTTTTCATCAAATCTCTACGTTTTAATACATTTTCAGTGAGAAAAGGGGGGGTTCACGATGGTGTATGTCTGCCTGTAGGAGTAGGCCAAAAAAGAACGGTCAAATTTGTTAACTATCCTTCTTTTACTGGCGTGTGTGGCTTTACATATAAAAAAAACTAATGAAGAATCGAAAATTCAAATTTTTTTCGAAGCGGCACTTGAGATACAAAAATAAGTCAAGAAAACACATTCTTAATTTTAAAAAGACCTACAAAATTGCCTTTTAACCATTTTTGCATAGAACCCATCGGTTTTAGTTTAATTAAAAATGGTACTGAGAAGCAAAGAAATTCAAATTTCGATTTGCAAATCGAGCACGAAACCCAAGTATCGTAATGAGAATGTATTTCTTCAGGCCGATAGAGCCTTAAATTAATTTATTTTTTAAGTTTTAATCGAAACAAATTAAGCAATCTCTTTAAAAGTATAGGACTCGTCAGTCTTGTAATATTTGTAAAGTGAGCTTTTTTAAACTAAGCCGAACACGAAATGTGAGGACTAACAGTAGCCGAGCACAGCGGGCAGATATTATAAAATTCATTAAGGGAATAGGTACGTACCTAAACACGCATCTCCTTGGGGTTCAGTTTTATACATCCAGTCGAGTTGACTGAGCTGTAAATATCCTGCGAGAAGAGGCACATCCGAAATTTCCGTTTCATCTCCTCCGGCTTCCAAAAGCAAGACGTTCCAATTTTCCACTTCGGAAAGGCGACTTGCCACCACAGAACCTAAAAAATACAGATTTTTTTTCATTCTGATCAAATAAATTTATATGAAATAAATTCTCATCCTTATTTAGAAGATCAAAATAAAGTCTTAATTCGATGAGACATTTTTTTTAAATATTCAATTTTGGATATATTTAGATCTGAATGCTTCCGAATAAAAGGCAAAAAAATAAGTTCTGAATTTTAACGACATTGTGGTGTATTTAAATTCTATGATCTTCTTTGAGGCTTTTAAGATATAAGGTATATTTTTTAAAATAAATTTATTGTAATAATATGTTAAATTTTAGGTTAATGTACATATAGTTTGTGCAGTTGCAGAATAGGTGCGTCACCTGTGTGAATCAATTTTGCCACGATATCGGAATGATCATATTTAAATCACCGTGTTTTAAAACACCTGGAAGGTGAGTTAGATATGATCATTCTGATATCGTGACGTTTGCCTTATCAAATCGATTTATTTGTCGTTAGTTAAAGATTCTAATCGTTTGTTGCCGACATTTTTTTCCAACCATAATAGAGGTGACGTCCCTATTCTGCAATCGAACCCAAACCTTTTCTTATTCTTTTTAAATAAATTCTCATGTAATCATATAAAATGCAATTACTGCTATTATTTTTATTACACTGTAACAATATTTTTAAAAGAAGTACCTCGTCGTCCCGAAATTCTGGAAATCGTTTCGGGGCGACCATCCCCTTTTCCAACTACCTTAATTTTTCGGAACGAATAGACATAGCCATTTTTAAAAGTTAACCAGTTAAAAATAAATACAAATGAATGAAATATTTTGAATAATTGACATTTTTAAATATGGGGGTTTTTTGTTCTATTTTATACAAAAATGGTGTATTTGATATGAAAATACCTGCTGAGCCAGCCCCCACAACGATAAAATCGTATGAAGGCAATAATAATTCGGAAGGAACGTCGATTGGTCGTGATTCCGGATCCATGATTTCATATTGAAAGAGGACGATGGCAGCTGCTAATGTAGGAAAGAACCACGGAAATCCTCCTGTCGCAGAACTAGCGATACCGGTAAAAATGTGTTCAATTCCCATAGCAATGCCTCTTTATCTAATTATTAATTTGAATTTCCTTTGTAGATGAAATCTCACCTTTCCCTGAAAAAAATTTAAATTTTGTATCAATCCACAAAAATGCTGAAAAAGCTAGTCAAAACTTTTATTTCTTATAGTTGAATGTATTCTCCTTCGTATAAATAAAAGACGATTCAAAATTCATAAATTAAAATGTCAAATAATTACAAACTAGAAGAAATAAATTATATATGTAGTTCAATTTAAATTAAAGAAAATTAATAAAATGTTAAGAAAACACTATTAATTCGTGATTAAAATAAATTAACTGTCAAAGAAGGTAGACTATCAATCTGATTTCTCGAAATCACCATAGAAATCAAATTTCAAATAAAAATAAGAGTTAGATTATTTAAGTCTTTGTTTTTGAAAACTTATAAATTGACACTCACATCCCAGAGATCTGGTCGAACGTTAACTGATCAATACGAATCACCGAAAGTAAAATTTAAATTGACGTGGGTCAAGTTGACTCTTCGACTGGTTCGATTTAAATGATTTTCTTGGGTGGCATGCTCTTTGTAAAGAAATAAGGGAGAGGGGCAAGAAGGTGAAGAAGCTTTCTTCTACATTTTATATTCTAGGCTTTGATCCTCATTCGTTCTCCACGAGGTCGTTTGCGGTGGAATTATTCCAACGAATTTTTCCCTACTAGTTATGGAAAAGTGTCTAAATTTTCTGTCTTCTCATTTGAAAACTTCCAATATATGATTAAGGAAATTTTTTAAATGGATTTTCACCCATTCTAGTTAAGTCAATGCTTCCAAAGAGCTGCACACCTCAAAAAACGAATGTTTTGGGAGTTAGTGATTTTTCTTGAAAATTTTGAAATATTTCATGCTAATGATATCATTAGGTATAGATTAAAGTTATATTTATGGAAATTTCTTTCTTTTATATAATTTTGTTATCCATCGATCTGGGATTTTGTCAAAGAAGGAAAAGAAATCATTTAATATCTTCGAAAGTGTAATTATATGGTTGATATTAAATATCTATTTATGATTATTGAATTGATAGTAGCTTGACACTGTCACGTAAGTATTGTGGTTGCAAAGCAAACCTGAGGAACGCTCCACGTGGTCGGGAAACCGTAATGCATACGAGACATGAATGGTAATTGAAATGTGAAACTTTCTGCGATTAAGTAATTTTACGTTACCATTATGGTCTGCGATGTCTGCTTTGTTCGTTACATGTATAATCTCCTTATTGACACTGACATCTACCAAAATTCCTCTATCTCAAAATAAAAATATAATTTTTTTCACATATAGTAACCTCCATTAAAAAACCATTTCGGAAATACATAGGTGTTTAAAAAGTTTGGAATTAAGAATCTTGATATTTTTTAAGCAAAAAATAGGCGTACGGTATTTTTTCTGTGCAAACGAGACGTATGACTAATGAAATATTTTTCTTAGTACATGAAAAGCGACTGAACATTCTTTTTTCTAATTTGGGTATATTGCTCAGGGTGGGCGTATGTCAGAGATAATCTGGAAATCGTAGAAAAGTCGTAGAATTTTGTTGGTCAAAGAAAGTAGGGGAAAAGTGAGGGATTTTGAGAAAAAGCTTGCAAAATTAGGTAATTTGTATAAGAAGAATTATAAATATAACTATAAGTAACCGTCAATATTAATTAATTTTAAACTTTTAAATTTTTATTAAAAAATGTAAAAGTACCAAATTCTAGTGTTTTAATGTTATTAAGTTTTTTATTTTATTTTGTTAGAATGGACAGTAATACATTTTTTTCAGTTAAATGCCAGTTACTAATCTACTCCGTCCAGAAATGTTAGCATGGCTCAAGCAGGGCCTAGGCTTGGCAAGACTAGGCCCTGGCTTGGCGATCTAGTCTGGCTCTAACTGAATGAAACGCTAAATCTGTCCAGGGACAGGCTTGAACCCCCGACTTAGCCCAGGACTGGCCCTAGTTTATGATCGATTTCTTGCCATTCTTTATTTTCTCAATTAAAAGTAGCAATTGCGCAAAAATAATTTTTATTTTAATTGAAGTTGACAACTGAACTTACAAAGGTTTGAATTTTAAAGCATGTTCTCCAATCTGATTCGAATTTACAAATTCTGGTATTTCATTCATTACCTCGCCGGGTTCTGATTCTTCCTCATTAACTGCATTATGGAAATCTATATGCAATATTTTTTTAATTTACGCCCGTCATATTTATTCTATAATTTAAAGTTTTAAATATCATTACATAAATTAACAACGTATTTTCATTTTATAATTTGACGACAAATTTTCCCAATTTAAGGTTAGAAATCACGTGCAATCTTAATGTGAAAATATTATTTATAATAATTAGTAGAAGTTCTTACTTGCAATTTCACCGCGTAAATATAGGATACTGCCGATTGCTGGATGCCTCCAGAATTTTAAAGTGCTTTTCATTTTAGGCATTTTTATCAATTTAATTTCAAGGATTGTCACTTTGATTGGCCCATTTCTGCACGAAATTTATTTTAAACCAGACAGGTTTTAATCTTTAGTGGGTTAGAGTACCAGACTGTCAATCTTTAGACCTATACACGGAAAAAAATATGTTCTGTAAAAAGTGTAAGATTAGTCCAAGAGACTTGGAAGGGTACCAAAATGTTGGAGATTTTGAATGACTTTTAATAAAAGATTTCAAACTTTGCAATACTAAATGCAAACGAGTCTTGTAATTCTCAATAATAGTCTAGGAAAAATTGTTCTGTATTTAATATACAAAATTTAAGTAAGAAGCTAAATTCCATCCACGACAAGTTGTAGAAAAGTTGTGAATCTTTGTAATTCGGTCTAAAGAATTTGTATAAGTTCCCAAAGTGAAAAATAGAGAGCTAGTGTTACAGGAAGTCCTAGCCAGTCTGGGAAAATATATCTGCGCCTCCACGTGCGTAGTCGAACATCAGTCGGCAAAGCGAAATGAAGATGGCTGCAACTTGATGTTGTTTTCTTTCTACTAAAAAAAGGTTTCCAATCTTTCCAATAATCCAAATTCACAATTTTTTATCAAAAAAATTACGCAGAACGATTTTCCATGAGTTTATTATATCTATTTTAAAGGATGATCCAAACTTTTTTTCTTCTAAATAATTTTTTAATAACACTCAGAAGAAAGAATCTCTGATTCAAAAAAACTTTCTTTGAATTAAAGAAAAATACTCATAGGCAAATCATATACAAAATGACTTACAATTCCAGCCGATTAGAGACCTAAAACGTTTATTATTTCGTGAATTTTTAAGAGTAGAAAAAGACAAAAATAAATATAATATCTTCTTTTCTAATTTATATCTTATAACCAAATGTTTAAACTTTCAACGAAAAAAATTAATTTTATACGAAAAAGATAATTGCTCTTACAAAAAGACGAATTTTCAAAAAAATACATTAATTTTCAACAAAATTGTTAAATTTGTAAGTCAATAAGATTAATCGTCTACAGAACAGTTAAATTTTTAACCCAAATATATGATTTTTCAACAAAATAATCAACAAAATATTCGAAGTTGAAGTAAGAAAAGGAAATATCACTTGGGGAACCACCATTTTTTGGGCCGGCACTGATCATTTCTCACAAGCGGTGAGAATTTTGCTGGTTTGTGTATAAGGACCATTTCGACTGATATACCCTGCGTGCGATAGATAAATAAAGAATACGCTTCTCGTGTGTTGACTGTGATGTAAACAAAAGACTACAAATCTGGTGTTCTGCTTCGCAGTACGACTTTTTTTATTTTCAATAGAACCCTTCATATTTTCTCCGACTGTATTGGAAATTATATTCGCTGCCTCTTCATTTTTCCCAGACTGTCTTAGACATTTTAGAGTCTTCAAAATGTTTTTGCTTCATCCAAATTTTCTCTACTGTCTACGGCTTTATGTGGTTCTTTCTTGTACTTAGTATTGAAATATCTTGTGAATATTCAAAGAAGGAGGCTTTCAATTTTTATAACATTTTGTTACTCGACCAAGGTTCCCAGACTGAGTTCTACACTTTTTATAGGACACATTTCTTCCGTGTAGGTTCAAATCCCAGCCAAGCTAAAGAGAAATTTTTTCACAACTAAAGATTATAACTGTCATTCCACTGATAGAAAACTTTAAATGTTGGCTTGGGAAAATGAAAAACTGGTTAAGGAAAATTCAGGCAATTTAAAAAATAAAGTTTTGCTGCCTGCCTCAGTACATATAAAAGTTCCTACTTTCGTAAAAAATAACGCGTTATGTGCATGTAATAATAGTTAATAAATAACGATTTAATCTCTCTAGGATGAAAAAAACAAAGACTGTAAGTTTATAGCATTGATAGCACATTGGACTAAAATTTAAAGAGTATAATGTAAACCGAGGCATAGGGGAGTCCTGATGTATACTATCGGCGAGAAAATTCGAGTCCTCTGGCTTTGACTTTGAAAAAGTAAGTGAAGAAAAAATGTTAGCTTAATGAAAGAAGGATCATTTCAAAGGTGCAAATTTTGCACGTTAATGAGCCGAAAAGTAATATCCCAAAAAAATTGTTTAGCTTACAGATCTGAAAATCAGATAAAAAGTAAGGAAATTTGTCAGGTTTTAAAGACAGTAGACTTTGTAGCATAATTTTTTATTAAAAAAAAATAATAGGAAAAATCTTTAAAAATTCATGATGGTACTTTAAACATTTATAAATAGAATGCCGTGAAAAAATTTGCAAAATATAAATAATTGTTAGTTTTTCGTAAATAAATATGAAACTAAACTATATTCGGTTCTAATGAATTTGATGAAGTGATTTGCATTGGAGATAATTAGTTTTTCTATCTGTAATAATTTTCGGTTTGAAAGAAGTGTTGTGCTTCTTGTTCTCTTCCTGAAAATCGCGATCTTTAAAGTCACTTTTTTGTATTGGAAAGCCAGTGCCAGAAACCAGCGTGGTGACGTATTTTCAGGTGATCGTCATCGGTTTTCCTCAACACAGGGCGTAATAGTCCATTTTAGGTCCGGATGATTTGATGATTGATTCTTGTGCAGAATGTTCTCCTGATGCCGAATGTAGCAGGTGCACATGGCAAATTCCCGGTCGTTTAGTTGTTATTTAACAATTTAGGTGTTATATCAAGAAAGTCATATCTCCGAAAATTATTAAAGTTTTGAAAATATTTTTTCATATTCATTCAGAGAAGTGTGATATACACAAATTTGCTCCATGGTGTATGTTGGTTTAATTGATAGTTTTCGAGAAAAACAATAAAATAGCGTTTTAATGAGAAACCATTTCTACAGTCTATTGTTTATCATTTCATACTTTTTTTGTAATCTTATAGAACTAGCTGAGACAAAGGCAATTTGTTTTGAAATTTGTTCAATCAGGCTATTAGTTTAGTTTTGACAAAATTCGAAGTAAATAAATCTTTTCCCCCTCTGTGTGAACACGTATGCGCCTCTGTGCGGTGTATGACGGTTCAGTCGACGTTTCAAACCTGCATCTTCTAAGTCCGCCCGCTAATGCTGTTACTAACACTCGTACACTCAGACGCGAAAACTTTGTATTTATTTCGAATTTTTTAAAAACTAAACTAATAGCCTAATTGAAAAAATTTCAAAACAAATTGCCTTTGTCTCAGCTAAATATATAAGATTACAAAAAAAAAAATTATGAAATGATAAAAAATAGACTGTAAAGATGGTTTTTCATTAAAACGCTATTTTATTGTTTTTCTTGAAAACTATCAATTAAACCAACATACACCATTGATCAAATTTGTGTATATCACACTTCTCTAAATAAATACATAAAACATCTAAAAAACTGTCTTCAAATATCGCAAGTTGCACGAAGACAACAAGAAGCACATATTTCGTTCAAATTGTAAATTATTACAGATAGTTCAGTTAACTACCTGCAATTTAAATCACTTCATTATCTTCATTAGAACCTAAGATAGTTTAGTTGCATATTTATTTATAAAAAACTAAGAATTATTTATATTTTCTAAATTTTTTAACAGCAATGTATTCAGAAATGTTTAAAGTACCACCACGACTTTCTTCAGATTTTTCCTATCATTTTTTCAATAAAAAACTATGCTCCAAAGTTCACTGTCTTTAAAAGCTGACAAATTTCCTTACTTTTTATCAGATTTTCAGATCTGTCAACTACAAAAATTTGTTTGGAATATTACTTTTCGGCTTATCAACGTACAACATTTGCAACTTCAAAATGATCCCTCTTTCATTAACCTACCATTTTTACACTTTTTCAATGTCAAAGCCAAAAGACTCGAATTTTCTCGCTGATAGTAGGTTGTTCCCGATGAAACGGGAGGTCTTGGGGATTGTGAGGCTTCGAAGAAGAGGGTTGGTCCCAAGGATAATTAAATAGTGGATAGTGTGTCGCAAAGTATTAGTTGAGTTGGTATGATTTCGTTGGACCCGAGGGGTGAAGAGTCCGTAGGGAAAGGGTTACCAGGAATAGGAAGGTTCTAAGGAAGAGGGGTTGTTGCCAATGGTAGGCGGCGTTTAGACTGTTTAGAGAGATAGATCCCTATCCCTGAGGAATAGGGAGATTCCGAGTAAGAGGAGTTATTCCTAGGGTTTGTCGTCTATGTCTATACCAGCATTTCCTAAACTGCTACTCAGGGGAGAGTGGCTACCCGGCGGTAGGGGGATGCCACCTCGGGCGGGGTGGCATTCATTGTTATAAGATTGAGACCTGTTACAATAACTAAAGTTACAAAGGTATGATACTATTAAATTGAAATAATCTGAATGAGTTTCGTGATATCATTTTAATAATATGGGGAAAAAGTTTATAAAAAACGGTTAATATTTTCACTAACAAAGGAAGCATTTGCAGATCATGGAAGCATAAAAACACTCTGAAAAACAGAAACTCGAAAAAAGAGCATATTCGACATAAATTTAATCTAAATTTCATCAAAATATATGATCATCTGACATAGATGACAATTTTTCGTAGACATTGTTTATAACGATTCAGGCAGGTTCTACCCTGGAAGTCGCAGAATGTTGTCAGGAACGAAATATGTTGCCTTTAAGAGGAAAGCAGCCAATACGTATTTTTCAATTTGTAAAAAACATGTTGCTAATTCTGTACTTTTTATATATTGTTGGAAGGTTGCGCAAAAAAGCAATAAAATCTATTAAAAGAAAGCTTTATCAAATATATAAAACCTTGTTTAAAAGTCCCTTAAAATGTATAGTTCTTTAATGTTTACCCTAGTTTTCTTACAGATAAGATATTTTCAATTTTTTACGTCTTTTTTGTTACACATTTCAAAAGAAATTTGTGCGTGCATATATATATATATATATATATATATATATATATAATTAAACTATTTGTCATAAGGACAACCGCAGGATTTCGCCGG
>JAAAKG020135625.1:0-13465 GCA_010014905.2 Druon quercuslanigerum | reverse complement strand
TTATTGGACAGTCCTGTTCCCCGTCTTCTGATACGTTAGCATCCTTCCCTCAGCTTAAGGTTAATAGCCTTGACATTTCCTTTGTTGATACGGTAAGGAACTTAGGGTACATTCTTAATTGTACCCTCTCCTGGAAAGAGCAAATTCTTGAAATCTCGAGGAATAATTTTAGAGTTCTCCAACAGCTTAAAGGGAATAAGGAATCCTTGCCACTATCAACCCGGATTCTTCTTGTTAAGAGTCTTATTCTCCCAGTTTTTGATTATGGGTGTGTTTTGTACGATGATATCACAGATGATCTGAATTTTAAACTTGAGCGAGCACTTAATGCCTGCATACGTTTTATCTATGATATACGGAAATATAAACATATTATCCTATATCGGAAATAGGCGGGATTTCTCAATGTGGCTAAGAAAAGACAATTTTTTATGGGCAATCTCATTTACAATCTCTTTTATAACAAAACCCCTCAATATTTTATAGGTCTCTTTGAAAACAGAAATGTGCCTTTACCTGCTCAGTCCAGGCTTTGTGTAAGAAAGACTGTCCTTACAGTTCCACGTCACAAATCTTGTAAGTTGTAAAGATCTTTTATGGTGAGGGGAGCGCGTCTTTGGAATAAGGTACCTAAATTAATTAGAAATGCACCTTCGCCTCTTCACTTTAAAAAGCTATTCTTCAACTATTTGTTTAGCATTGATAATTCTACTCTTGAAATTTCGCACTGGTATAATATAAATTGGTAATTTTGTATCTTTAGTGAAGTTTTGTGACTTACTACTATTATAAAAATTAAATCCTTAAAATTTGATCCATAGTCTATACTAGCTATCTAACAATTGTCTTAAGTTCTCTAATCATATCTGTAATGCCAACCAGTAGCTTATAATACCATATATTAGTTTATTCATCATATGATATATTATTTTATCTTCAGCCACCTGTAATTAGTATTTTTACCTGCGTCATATTCGTTGTTTGACCAGAGCTGTTACATTTATTTTTGTAAAACACATGTATTTGTTCCTTAGAGGGCTGTTTAGCCCTAGGGTCTTAATAAATAAATTCTAAATTATATATTCTAAATTTCAGTCAAAAAGCTTTTTTTCCATCAAAAACTCGAAAAATAATGCAAAAATAGCACTTTTCGTTATTGAATGTCTATTGTTATACTTTTTTACATGGTGGGCCTCTCTTGAGTAAATAAGTTCTTCTCTTTACGTAAAACTGACATGAAGTCCAAAAATCTAGAGGAATCGCATGTAAACCGTGAAGCAAATATATCCGAGCGCGAAGCGCGAGATCCAGCAGGTGCGCGCTCTAGGCGCGTTTAAACTTGCGAGCAAAGCGAGCTGCATGCGAAGGGCGCGAAAAAAATATATCCACAGGGCGGGCAGATTTTTTTGTTTCAAGGTTTAAATCTTTAATTGAAAATTTAACTAATTCATTAAAAAATCTTTTTTTTTTATTTTAAAACAATTTTTACCTGAAAATCTCAATTTTCCATTTTTTTATGTTAGAAAACTAATTTTTCGGGTCAAAATTTCTTCTTTTGCTAGTTCAAACTACAACTGTTTAATTAAAGATTAACTCTTTTCGTGGTAAATTAATAGCTTCGGATTGAAGGTGCAACTGTCTGTTCCTTAAAAAATCTAATTTCTCGTGGAACTGGGTTGAAAATTATTCTGTTTGGTGGAAACTGAAATTAGTTTGTTGAAACTTTGATTTTTTCGTAGAAAGGTTGAAAATTCAACTGCTTTGTAGAAAATTCGTGTTCCACTTTGATCATTTATGTCTTTTGGTTGAGAGTTGACCTAGTTTCTAATTAATTTATTTTCTGGCTTGTCAATTCTTCATTTAATCAAAAAGAGACTAAAAGCCGAGTTTTCTCCCCAAAGTACCAAATTACCAGGAATTACCAAAAAAGCGTGTTCGGTTCATAAAATCAGATTTGTGGGTGCATAGAAAATTTCGCATATGAAACATGTTTTGAAAGGTACTTGGAAAACTAATTTTTGTCATGGAAAAGTTGGAGAACTGCTGTAATTTTTTTCGCAGAAATGATAGATACCCTGATTTTGTATTTTTCTTCCATTCAGCTGAGCAGGTAAGCCGAAAAAAGGGAATTCAAACCACCCGCAAGGGTTCAATAAAAATTGTTGAAAATGCTCTGTCTCTCTCGTTGCTAAGTTTCTCTCTCTAAGAGGTCAAGAATTTTACGAACAGAATACTATCCATTTTCGGGTATGAAGTTGTATTTGTAATTGCGAGGGGGCACTAGACTGCATTTCCGACTTTCTTATAGATGTCGCTGCAATCATTTATATGCTCAGCCAAACTTGCCGTTTCCCCTTAAGAACCTGAAGTAAATTAGTTCTTCTCTTTATGTAAACCTGACGTAATTAAACCAAAAGCATGTCATAACGATGAAGCTTACTAAGAGATTAGCTGTTAGCCCGCGAGGCGCGTAATAGCGAGCGCACCAAGTCCGAAACCCTAGACGAACCGCGTGTAAAGCGTGAAGCAAATGTGTCCGAGCGCGTAGCGCGAGATGAATACCTAATCGAGGGCGAAGCGCGAGACCTAACAGGTGCGCGCCGTAGGAAGGTAGTTAATTATTGATGAAAATCAATATAAAATTAATCGTAATGTTTTAAATTTTGCTTCATGATATATCACATAAAATTAGATAGTTGCTATAATAATGAAGACCAATGAGCTCAATATAAAAAATGTTATTTACAAAGTTTGCATAATTCTATTATGCATTTGAAAACTAGCTGTGAATTTTATCTCCAATGCTTCCACCGTACTGGTATTGGTATTCAATATAAAGCATTTTAATTCTCGTTAGCGTATGTATTTGCGTCCCCATAGAGGAAACATTTGTTATTTTTTAAATAATGAACAAACTAAGGCTTTCCTTTTAATCACTTTAAGAATAAAAATTTGAAAAAAATACAAAATCACAAAATAATACAAAATTTTTTAATATACAATGACAAATCATACAAATCAAATTTTGTATTAAAAATTGTGATTTTTCGAGCTTGAAAAGGGAAGAGGAAAACTCTGTTTCAGCCTATCCCTTTTCCAGTTTTATGCTAACAAGGGGGCACCGCGTAATGTCCCACACTGATTTTGCTGGTAATATGTGCTCGATTGAGGCCTCGTTTTTGAGATACAAAAATTTTGACAATTGAGGTGCAGTCTCTCTACGAGTGACAGTTAGTTTCCTTTAAAGTTAGTTTCTTTGTTAAAAGCAATATTTTTAACTAAAAATTTAACTTATTCTAATTGAAAATTACAAATCAAAAATCGAGAAATTTTTATAATTTTTGCTTTAAAACTACAAACAGTATATAATGATTTATATTACACATATAATTAAAAATTAAATATAATCTGGGAAAAAATTGGATTGCATATTAACTCCCAAAAAAGCGGAAAATTGAAATAAATTTCAATCTATTTTTAAACGAATTCGCGTTTATGATGGTAAACCATTTTAATGTATCTTCATTTTTTTATATAGATAAATTACTACGATGTTAGAAATTTCATTGAGATTGATCTAAAAAAAATCACTTGTCGAGGAGAGAATAATATTTTTGATTTTAAGAGTACACAAAATATCATAGTTTACAGGAATTATACTGCCTTAGGTCTTAGGAAGTCACTTTTGAGTAAGTTCATAAGCATTGATTTTTTGGTGCGACGTAAAATGGATTTCCGCAAGACTGCGGGGAAGAAACGGGTTAAGGCTGTGAGGAGAAACGGTTTAGGCGTCTAAACCGTTTCTCCCCTTAGCGTATTTCAATCCGCTTTACCTCTGGTGCTCATTCAAACCGTTCTTCAGCTTAAACTTTTCAAAATCGCTTTCGCTCCTCTACTAATTCTACGCCGCTTTTATTCTCAGCCCGTCATATAAATATATGTGTGTGTGTGTTTGTGTGTGTATTAGTTTCTATGTGTAATGTAGCATGACAGTATTAATAATATTGACATTAAAATATGATATTGTATGTATGTATGTATTTATGTAAGAATGTGTGTGCATGTGTATATATAGTATACTAGGGATTAATAATGAAGTGTGATAACAAAATTAGGTTAAAGTTCATTAAGCATGGGATTTTTAATACTAAAATTAGTACCTAAATAATTAATTTAGTCAAAAATATTGTACCGTCGACGCGCGGAGACCCCCATTCACGCTACACCCTGTTTGTAACCCTCCCTAAGGCATTTGCAGCTGGGGTGGTTAACAGTTTCAAAGATTTGAAAAGATTTAAAAATATTTGTTACGATTAATTTCGAATTTCTCCTCAATGCTTATTAGGTTTTTCTGAATTCTTTTTTGAAGTTTTCTAAATTCAATTATTTCAATTCAAGTCAACGTGTTTTAAAACAGTTTTCGTTTAATTTATCTTGAAGTCTTTAAAACTCACATTAGTTTATTAGGCATTTCATAAAATTCTTTTGAATTCTCTTTAGTTTTTCTAAACTGTTTTCAAACTTACTCAATTCATCGAATTTTTAAATTGTTTTCAATTCTCTTAAATGATTTTTAAACTCATCTTGATTATTTATGAATTTCATTGAATTGTTCTCGTTTCCCTTAAATTCCTCGAAATTGCCTGAAAATTTACTGAAATCAATGGAATTTTTTCAATCTTTCTAATTACTTTCAATTCATTTGGATTATTTTATTAGGAGGGTTTTAAATATTTTAAGAAATTTGAAATTATGTTTTGGAATGCACCCTTAATTCTTAATTTAACATGAATTCTTTTTAATTCTTTTGGATTTTTTAAAAATTCTTTTGAATTCCCTTAAATTTTTTTAATTGACTTTAATTCTTCTAAATTTACTCAATTCCACTTCATTTACTGGATTTTTTTTACATTTGAAAGTTTATATTTAATTACTCCTATATTCTTTCAACCTCACCTCGAATTCTGTAGCATTTCATCAGATTCTTTTGTATTCTCATTAAATTTCTAAACGCATTTCAAACCTACTCAATTAAATAATTTCTTTCATATTTTTGAATTGCTTTCCATTCACTTAATTGATTTTTAAACTGAGCCTGATTTTTTAAGATTAATTTCATCAAATTCTTCTTATTTTCATCAAATCCCAGTGGGCACAAATTTCTTGGACATAGAAGTCAAAAGACGTCAGACGTTTGTGCCGACTGAGAGTCCTCTAAATCATCTCAAGTTTTACGGAAATCAATGTAATTTTTATGATCTTTAAAATTATTTCCAATTCATTCAAAAGTTGTTTTGAAGTTATGTTTTTTTCTATTTAAACCATTCTTTTCAGTTCATTTCCATTCTCTTGCACTTATCTTGAATGATTCACATTTCTTATGAATTTATCCGGAATTTATTACCTTTTGAGCGCGAAAAAGTAAAGTTCCCTTTGGTCCCTGGATTTTATCTCATAGGCATTGTGAGGCCTGTGAATGAAATATGAATGCAAAGTTTTAAATATGTTTGATTGTGTTACAGATATGTACGAACAAATGATCAAGTTTGACGCTTTTATTGTGAAAGTTCTGCGAGAGTGCACGAGACCAGTTATAGTTTACATTGCACCTTACGGAGAGTTGAGAGGTGGTGCTTGGGCAGTTGTGGATCCTACGATAAGTCCGAGACATATCGAAATGTTTGCGGATAATACAAGAAGAGGAGGTGTCCTGCAACCAGAGGGAATTGTAGAAATCAAATACAGGAATAAGGATCTCATCTAAAGTATGCATAGAAAGGATCCAGATATTCAGAATCTCAAGGTATTCTAATTTTTCCAATATTTTTTTTCGAGAACCTTGTGTTTTCCAAAATTGGTAAATGGAGAATTTCACATTTTTTTTGGCTTTCCAACATTTTTCCCGGTAATGTAAATTTTCAAATTGGTCAGTAGAAAACAAAGTACTAAATGCATAATGGTGAAGTCTATCCAGAAAATTTGAGAACCCGCGAGAACCCCAACGAGTCCCATAAATATTACAAAAGCCAGGAATCCGAAGGCAGCTGGTGCCTTATGGTATATATCAGAATGTCAATTTTTGTAGATTTTGATGATGCATTAAAGTAATATGATGTACATGAAACTTGTTGTTGAGATTAATTAATATTTATTATTGAAGAAAGTTTATGATTCAGAATTTTACGAGATCTTAACTTGAAAACTTTGCATCTTGCATTTTTAGATCTAGAAATTTGAAGTAGAAAGAAGGTTCCTGTCCAATTTTATTATAACTTCTTGAATTCTTCACGAGAACCTTGAATTTAAAATGTCTGTTTTGCTTTTAAAACAGTTATTGTGTTGAAATGTAAAAAGTAATTAAAATCTTTAAATCTGTTATGGAAGAAACATCTCTTCTAGAAGAAATCTTTCTATTGATGAGTCTTTCAATTATCAATTAAGATATAACTTATCTTTTAATTATTATAAGGAATGATTAAAGAGATTTCAGGGCTTTTGTGTACATTTTACTAATTATTTTATAAATTCCAATGAACATTTTAAAAAATTCTGTAAGTTTTTGATTACTCTGCTTAAATAGAATATTAAAGTATACATTTTGTTGTGATAGTAAATTTACAAATGAAAAATATAAAAAGGTTACAAAATAATTTTAAATATTTCGAAATATTTCAAAGCTTCAAAAATATTGAAAAAAATTTTGATCATTTTTCAAAAAGAGTTCACGGATATCAAAGACTTTAAAAGGATTCAAGAATTTGAAAAAGACGTGTAGAAAAGATTTTAAAGATTTCAAAAAGATTTTAAAACTTTTAAAAGATTTCAAGGATTCTAAAAATTTCAAAAATTGTACAGTACAATAGTTTCAAAGATTTAAAATATTTTAATTATTTAAATTGAACACGAAAGATTTGATAAATATTTCATAAAGATTTCAATAAGGGTACAATATACCACTGGATTTTAAAGATTTCAAAACGTTTTAAATATTTTAAACGATTTCAAATACGTTCAGAAGATTTAACAAGATAGAAGGAATAGTAAATCAGGTTTTTAAGGCTTTAGAAATTTTCAAAGATTGGCAAAAATTTCAAAGATTTTAAAATCCTTATAAGATTTCACAAGGATTTATATATTTTAATAATTTCAAATGAATACAAAATACTTCGAAAAGTGTAAAATAATATTTTAAATATTTCATCAAATTTTTATAGAAATGTCAAAACAATACAAGAATTTCAAAGATTTCGAAAACGGTTCAGTTTCTAAGGTTTTAAACGAGTTCACATCTTTTTTAGAAAATTTCAAAATATTTCTCAAAGGTTTCAAATATTCCAGTTATTTTAACAAAATACAAAATATGTAGGACATATTCTACAAGTATTTCAAAGAATTTATAGGGATTTTGAAATATTTCAAGAATATAAAAAATTTTAAAAGATATCAAATATTTCAGAATGTATGTTATTTTTTGAAGCAAATTAGACAAAAGATTTAAAATGAACAAAGTAAAGGCATTTTTTCCAAGAAAATGAAAATTCTATTTTCTTAAAAATCCATTTTTAAATTTTATGAATATTTTTATTTTATTTGTACTTTGATGCGGAAGATATATTCTGAGTTTAATGATAGATAAATAATTTTGGTGCAGGAGAAATGACATATGCAAAAAAATTCATAGGTGAGAGTTTGAAGGTCCTACAATGTTCTGACAACAATGTCCACTGTTCTTTTGCGATATCTTTAATTGGTTACGCCAAAAAAATAAAAATTACATTTTTAATGCAAAAAACTTCTCCTGGCTTAAAAAATTTTTTAGGTATCACGATGTTGATCACTACCACTACCACTCGACAATCAAATCACGGCTCCTAAATCGCTTTATAAATGGGCCAAAGATGCACTGCCCAAACTAAAATCTATTTATAGCACTGCCAAAGATTATGAAGAGAACGTGCAGTTTTTGGAACGTTGGTTTTTTCAAGCTCAGACAATTAATGACACGGGAGGGTTCCATTCTTTCGAACCCTCAAATGAAACTAAAATCAGGTGCAAAATTTACTCCGCTCCATCTGTATATGAATCCAAAATATTTAATATTCAACAGGAGAGGAAAGGTCGACGCGGTCGACCAGGGAGCTTAGCCGAGGCGGGAGAGAAACCTGCACGCTTTGTTTTAAAAGTGCATAACTCGACAACCAGAAGAGGCTACAAGGTTTTCTTTAAAAAAGTAAAATCATAAGGAATAATTTAAATGAGAGAAATTTAAAACAAAATACGAGCTTAAAACGAAAAATCAAAATCAAAATTTTGTTGACACTTTCATATTTGAAATTTTGACTTTTTTTCTTTATTTTCATAGAAAAAGGGTCTTAAATTTTACATAACACCTATACATTTGATAAAAATCGGTTAAAAAATTTCTGAGGTGGTGTAATTTAAAAAAAATTCATCAAAAAACTTCAGAGTGACGTAATTCCTAAAATTTTGAAATTGTCTCAAAAATATTTTACCACCATGTCTTACCTATCTAACACTATTATTTCCTCCAGTTTAGGGAAAATCGCTGATCTGATTCACAACTCTGATATTCCTGACCTGGAACCTCTCTCCAGAAATCATACTCATGGCAATGCTCGTAGATCCAAGGCATCAAATAAGGAGACAAGCAGTTGATATTATCAAAAACGATCGACAAAATCAAAAAGAGAGCAATAAAAATTTTTCTATTCCTAAAATTAACTTTAGGGCAAACGATAATCCAGAAGTCATTCACGGGACCAATGTAACTCCTCCTCCTGCTTTGGCTGATCTTTCAGAGCAAGTCCCAGGAGGAGGCCATTAACTCCTTGAATAAGTTCAAGGAAAAACTCCCTCCTTTTCCCTTGCCATACACAGGCAGCAGAGCGTACTGTGCAACTTGTCACACGAGCCTCAAAAAAAGTGTGTGGTCAGGCGGAAAGAGATGGCTTTATAGGGAATACCATATCTTCTCGGCTTAAAATAAAAAAATTTAGATCAAAGAAAGATTATGCTTGCGACTTTTAAGATGCAAAGCTCCCTTATGGTTAGTTGGTTGAGTAGGAAGTGGGTGGGATTCGATATGTAGTCATTCTAAAAGAAGGGCAAAGAACTACATGTAAATTCTATGAAAATGTGCACTTTTTCACTAAATTAGATATTGTGAATGAAACACTTCCAAGGGAAAATATAATTAATAAAGCTTTCTACTGTGCTTCTATGATATTTTTCTTCGCTTTACATCACTGTGAAGTAAAAAGTTGAACAGGAAGTGTGTTTTCCGAATTGCCTAAGCTTAAGGGGCTATACCACTTTTTCTAAATGTTCTACGCCGTTCTGGGAACCAAAGATATTGTCCGTTCGAAATGAAATTTTTCACAGGTGATACTGACAAAAGATTCAACATTTTTCACTCGCGCCGAAGTCGAATTCGAAAAAGCTTGTTTTTCGACCCACCCTAGTGTACATCCTTAAGGTGAAATGGTAACTTCCTCCAAATGGTTTCATGCAAACCACTCGCAAAATAATGAATAAATTCAAATTATTTTTTTTTGCATTGTCAAAAGTAAATCGAAATCTATAGCGGACTTCTGTTGAAAATAAATTCAAATTAAAAAAAAATATTTTTATTAACAAAATCTTAGATTATCTAATTCCAAAAATTTTGGACGTTTAACATAGGAGAAACCCGCCATGCAAATGTAATAATGAACATGGTATCAATAAAAACATTTTGAATAATTCATTTATTTATACAAGTTTTTGCCGAAATCAAAGTGAAATACACATGAAAAAAAAACAAATTTGAGTCTATCCTTGTGAAAACTGTAATGTCAGTAAAATTTTAATATAAAAAATGGAAGTGATTATTGATGAAATTATCCTTTGGTAGATTACGGTAAACAAAAGTATTTTTTCAATTTGACAACTTAATTAATAATTCAAAAGTTGTACTTTTGTTTATTAAAGCTTATTGATATACTTTTCTAAACAGCTGGCTTTTCTATAAATCAAATTATATTCGAAACTACACTTTTAATACAAATAAAGTTGAAGAGAGGTTCCAATTCAGGAATATCAGAGTTGTTATCCAGATCAGCGATTTTCTTCAAACTGGAGAAAATAATAGTGTTAGATAGGTAAGAAATTGTTGTAAAATATCAAAAATTTTTATATTAATTTTTATCAAATTTATAGGTGTTATGTAAAATGTAATAACCTTTTTCTATAAAAATGAAGAAATTAAAAGTCAAAATTTCAAATAAAAAAATGTCAAAAATTTTTGATTTTGATTTTTTGTTTTAAGCTCGTATTTTTAAAAAAAATTCTTATTTAAATTATTCCTAATGATTTTACCTTTTACAAAAAATACCTTGTAGCCTCTTCTGGTTGTCGAGTTATGCACTTTTAAACCAAAGCGTGCAGGTTTCTCTCCCGCCTCGGTGAAGCGTCCTGGTCGACCGCGACAACCTTTCCTTCCCTGTTGAATATTGCATATTTTGGATCCATATTCGGGTGCATCGGAGTAAATTTTGCACCTGATTTCAGTTTCATGTAAGGGTTTGCAAGAATGGAACCTTCTCGTGCCATTAATTGTCTGAGCTTGCAAAAACCGACTTTCCAAGAACTGCACGATCTCTTCATAATCTTTTGCAGTGCTATAAATAGATTTTAGTTTGGGCAGTGTATCTTTGGCCCATTCATAAAGCGATTTAGAAGTCGTGATTTGATTGTCGAGTGGTAGGTGGGGACTCGCTTTTGCAGCATCACGCTTCAAGGCGCCACTTAATCCGTCGCATGGACTTTTTCCATGGGACGTGGCGAAAAAATTTTATCTAGCTTTCACTCCAAAATCTTGTTCATGCTAGGAAAGATTAATAAAGTTAGACTTATTTTTATATTGCGATGCAGCTCCTTCGATAAAATAAATTAGTTCTGTTACTGTGTGTCGTTTCTTTAATTTTTCAATCAATTTCTTGATATGCAAATTGACAGCAGTTGAATCGTGATTGAGGCATTCGGAAATGATCAACTTTCTTGTTTCAATTCCCTATTTTCTTGAAAGTAAACAACGAATGGGTGAATCGTTATTTATTCATTACTCCAGTAATGATCTTGAACAAAGTCTCGAATTACAGGAGAAAAATTATCGCCAAATTCACAGAGTATCACAAAAACTCCTAATTCTAGAGATTCTTTAATATCTTTTTAAAAAACCTACTTTTCGCCTTTGCTAGAAAATCGTACTTCAAATGTTCAGGTAATTTATCTCTAAATTTTTTAACATAGTCATCAGTTGAATCTACGATACTTTCTAGCATTGAACGATCAGTCACTGTCCATTGTTTGTATTTAATTTGGTCAATAAATTTCTTATCAAACAAGTATTTCAAAGACTTTGCTATTTTTTCAACTTCAGGACATTCTTTACATATAAGTAAATAGCAATTAGACGTGGCAGTGCTGCATATCATTGTTTTTAAAATATCTTTGTAGGATCCAAGAAAATGATTCGCAGTCTCGGCTTCTGCAAGCTGATTCAGTCGTGCTCCAGATATCATCGGTTTCCGATTCTGATGGATTTTACAACCGCATTCTGAATGCGTGCCACTACTGCCAGCCAAAAATGCACGGCTAAATTCGTTGTCATAATAAAAACAATGGACAAGTGTTTCCGTCTCTTCTAAAAGTCGTTTTCCTAATCTGGGATTAGGCGACGAACCAATTCTATGTGCTGTATGAATATTCTTCGCAGTGCGTGCCATACTGTATGCTACGCCAAACGTAGTTTGTATGCGATGAATTCCCCAACTAATCGGTAGCATAGTTAGGAATTTAACTTTTTCTGATTTATTATTAGTTTTAGCTAATTTTTTTTTGAGTTCAACAACCAGTTCATGTATTTCGTTGTAATTATTTCGCTTAATATCAAATACTTTCTCTAACTCAATATCAAGAGCTTTCTTTATTTTTTGAATATTAAGCTCTTGATCCTTTATTGATCGACGATCCTTCGAATTATTAATTGGTGAAACTTTTAGAAGTTAGAGTTTTATTTAAATTTAGGACTGCTTCCTTATCGTGAACCATTTGATTTTCATATTCTGTTTTTTCAAAATTTTCATCATCACCATTTTCTATTTCTGCTTCTGTGTTGTCTACTTCTTCAGCATCTAAGTCATTCTGCTTATCGAGCTGATCGTGAATTGGAATTTAAAACTTATTATTTGCATCTCTAGAAAATGCATTTGAGATAGAAGGTCTCATTACATTTCTTAGACTGTCATCAGCATCATTAGAGAATGAAAGTAGAAATGAAATGCACATGCATTTTCCTATACTTGTGGAAGATAATTTTTTTGCAGTTAAAATATCTTTTGTGATTTGGCGAAGTTTTGCTTTACCACGAAAAATTAAAATCAAAAATTTTTTGACATTTTTTTATTTAAAATTTTCACTTTTTTTCTTTATTGTTATAGAGAAAGAGAAATTTCACGTAACACCTGAGGTGGAGTATTTTGAAACAAGTTCATCAAAAATTTTAAAGTGACGTAATTCCTACAATTTTGAAATTTTCTCAAAAATATTCTAATACAATGTCTTACCTATCTTTGCATTATTTTCCGAATTTTTTGGTAAAAAAAATATACTTTTTTTACGGAAATCTACCAAGGGTTAAATTGCTTACTAATCACTTTAATTTTATTTATATTAAAAGTGTAGCTTCGAATATAATTTGATTTCGAGAGAAGCCCGCCATGTAAGAAATTATATCAATAAACATTTAGCAAACAATAGTGCAATTTTTGAATTATTTTTTGCGTTTTTTAGCATAAAAAAATACTTTTTTTACCTAAATCTACCCAGGAATAAATTCATCAATAATTACTACAATTTTATTTGTATTAAAAGTGTAGCTTCAAATATAATTTGATTTCGAGAGAAGCCCGACATTTAGGAAATTTTATCAATAAAGATTTAGTAAACAATAGTGCAATTTTTGCATTATTTATTGAGTTTTTTGGTAGAAAAAAAAATAATTTTTTACCGTAATCTATCAAATGCTAAATTGATCAATAATCACTTCAACTTTATTTATATCTAAAGTGTAGCTTTAAATAAAACTTGATTTCGAAAGAAGCCTGAATGTAAAAAAGTATATCAATCAAAATTCAGCAAATAATAGTGAAATTTTGCCATTACCTTTTGTGTTTTTAAGTAGAAAAAAATACTTTTTTATGGAAATCTACCAAGGGTTAAATTGCTTACTAATTACTTTTATTTTATTTGTAATAAAAGTGTAGCATCGAATATAATTTGATTTAGAGAGATGCCCGCCATGTAAGAAATTATATCAATAAACCCTTTTTTACCGAAATCTACAAAAATCTGCAAAATCCTGTAATTGTCCTTATGCCAAAATTTTATGTATATATATATATAT
>JAAAKG020135624.1:0-13466 GCA_010014905.2 Druon quercuslanigerum | reverse complement strand
CTATCGAAAAGTGTGAAAACCTCGATTTCGATTTTTCAAGAGTAAGCCCCCTTTCTTCGGCGCACGTCACATATAGATTTTTTAAAATTTGGAAATGAAATTCCTGAATAATAAAATTTCTTACCGGTCAGTAACGGCAGTGAGGGATGGGGATCCCAAATAAATTTTGGAGGAAGTGGGGGGGGGGGGGGTACAAATTTGAAAAATAATGTTACGAAATATTTTTTCAAACCCTGAGTCAACTATTTATTAATTATTCGGCTATATAGATTTATTTAAAATTGGACTACGAAGGTGATACTTATATTTTATGAGAATCACGATTATTGAACGTTAAGGGGTTAATTGCCAATTTGTACCACCCATTTTTATAACTTTTGATCCATTTTATCATTCTATTGTTCTTAATCCGTTGCTAAATCCTTTCAAATCACTAATTAATCTTTTCTACTTCCAATTTAAATCTCCTTTTAATTAAATTGCATTCAGATTGTTATATAAATGTCTTTTTAAAATAGATTTACCTTTATTGAAACCGAGCAAAGGAATGCAAACTAATTTAAAAATTTAAAAATATTCCTCTCTGGTTTGAACAGTATATTCTATTTTCTGTTTTCGAATCTGAGAGCCGAGAAAAAAAGCCCTAGGATTACATAATTTTTCAGAAAAAGCAAAAAGTAACCAAAAATATAATGACTTCAAATTACCGAAAAAAAAATGAAGCTGCAGAAATGCTTTCTGTACGAAAATAAAATAGTCGTAAAGAAAAATTTAAAAAAAAACTAGAAAAATTCTTAAATTTTAAATTCAGAAAATTAATAAAATTCTAAAATTATCTGATTCTCAAAAATTTCAAACACGAAATTGAAAATTTTTCAAAAATGTAAATTTGGAAATTTCAGCTTCCGTAATTTCGATTTTGAGAATTAATTAATTTCGGTCATTTGAAATTTCCCAATTTATCTATTTTCATTAACTTATACTTTTGGAATATGTCAATTTCGTAAATAAACATTTTTGATTGTTTTATTTTTTTTTTTTTGGTCATTTGAAACTTCGAAAAATTTCATATTTTGAACCTTTTTTTATTTTTTGTGCTCGTTTTTGTTTCAATTTTAAACTTTAGAATTTTTAAGATTCAAAAACATATCTGTAGATAAATATGACAAAAAAATTATAAATAATTGACAAATCTTTTTTGGAATTTATATATTTTTTAAATTATCTAAACGATGACTTATTTATGTAGCTAATTAGATAAATAAAAAAATCCCAGACATTATTATAAAAGGGGAAAACGTAAATTGCAATTTAAAAAAAAATAATTAAAATTACCGGTATCGTTAATATAATTTCCAGGGAAAGTTTTAATTGATTAGGTTATACTTTTAAATATTAATTGTAATTTTTTAGGGCTTCAGAACATATTTCGAAGTTTTGGCAGTTTTCAAAATGTTTTAAAATAATTCAGCATTTGAAAATATTTCATCAAATTTTAAACAAAATGTAGGTTTTTTAAGAATGTTTAACAAAGTTTTGAAGCTTTTTGAGGATTTGGAAAAAGTTTCCGATAATAGAATTTTTTCTGAAGATTCCAGGGAAAATTTAAATTGAAATCTTCATGTCGAAAACTTAATTTTAAGTAGATACGTAAAAATATTTCTAAGAATATCAATTAATTTCCTTGAATTTCGGAAAAAATTGTAAAAGATTTTTAAGGAAAATTTTGAAATTTCTCAGGGTAGAATTCTAAAAGGTTTTAAAAGTTTTTAAAAAAGATTTCGAAAAATTTCAACACAATAAAACATTATTTTTAAGGTTCAAATGTATGCTTAAAGCGATTGTTAATTTTTCTAATGAAAAAATTATTTACAAAAGCTGATTTAAATTACTTCTAAAATTTTTTGAAAGATTGTAAAATAAGAAAACAATTTTTTTTAAATGTGTAGATACTTTTTTGACATATCGAGAATCTTAACAAATCTTTTTGAATTTTATCGAAATACTTTATCAAAAAATTAATAGTTATTTTCAATTTTATTGGTATAGCAATTTTAATTATTCCCTATAACTAGAATTTACTTGTCAATTGTTTTCTTTCTTGTCTAATTTTTTTTTTTAATTCAACATTCATGTTTAAAAAATGTCTTTTTCGTTTGAAATTTTATCTATTCTTGTAGAAATTTCATCAATTTTTCAAAAGCTTTTTTTGGTTTTAAATGAAAATCTTTTTTAAATTAAATACCAACTATTGTATTTTTTGTTAAAAATTAATCTTTTTTGATTACAAATTCAACTACTTAGTTAAAAATTAAAACACTTTATAAGAAAGTCGTTTTTTGCTTAGGACTTAGAATTTTAGTTAAAAATTCCTTATGTATTTGATTGAATATTCAACTAATTAGTTGAAAATTAACTATTTTATTAATAATTTTGTTTAGTTGTTTAATTTTTTAATTGAATGTTTTTGATTGAATATAAAAATATTTTTTGGATTGATATTTTGTTGATTTATCTTTTTTGCTAAAAAATTTAACTATTTTGTTAAAAATTCTTCAATTTCTTTTGAAAATCAACTTCAACTTCAACTTTTTCATAAAAAATGTAATTATTTTTTCGAAAATTCAACTATCGAACAACTCATAAAATATACATTATTTATTTCATTACGCGCTATTATTCATTATTACACGTTATGCCACTTATTACGCGTTTTACGCGTTATTGTGCATTATCACGCGTTATTGCGCATTATTATGCTTTTCACGTATTAAACATATGAGATTGGGAACAACACATTAAAGACGCGGAAACGCATACTAAGCGTGAAAACCGTCCATAGCCAAAGGCTGCGTTACTTTATAGGAGGTGTTATGGTGCATTGTTGCGCGACATTACGCAGCATTACACGTTATTACGCTTTGCTTATCATTATTTCGAGTCATTATACATTATTACACGTTATGAGGTTTATTACGCGTTTCTCGGGTTAGTGCGCATTATTGCGCATTATTACTCGTTATTGCGCATTATTACGCGTTACTGTGCATTATTGCGCGTTATTGCGCATTATTATGGAATTTCAACGCCTGCATGATACGAAGTAATAGGCGTCTGAATTCACTCTAGTTTTGACGAAAAAACACTTTATAAGGACAATATTTTAAAAAAATGAAGCTTTTTTTCTTTCTACCGTGTATTAGTCACGCAAGCGATATCATTGCAACCTCTGTAATTGATTTTTCACACATAAAACTTTTTTTTTGTTAATATGATAAACATTGAAGAAGGTCAATAAAGAAAATAAAAAAATTCGTGACAGGTATATTTACCGAAGGAAAATATTACATAGACAAGAATGGGAACAACTCATTCAAGATAAGGAAAACCCAGAATAAGCGTAAAATCCATCTATAGCCACCTATAATTATGCGTCATTACAGGTTATTAGGCGTTACTGAGAACTATTTCGCGTTATTATGCATTATTGCACGTTATGACTCTTATTAAACGTTCACGAGTTATTGCGCATTATTACGCCTTATTGCGCATTATTACACATTTCGAGTGATATTGCGCATTATTACTTCATAATGATTCCATTTTACAAAAAATAAGGCCTTTTACATGTATACCGTATTAATCACAAAGGGATATTACTGCAACCCCAAGAATTGATTTTTTTATTACCAAAGGAAAACATTAGGCAAACGAGAATTGGAACAACTCATTAAACACGCGCAAAACGCAGAATGAGCGTGAAATCCGTCTATAGTTAACGCCTACTTTACCTTAGGAGAGCATGGTTATGAAGCCTCATTACGCAAAAGTACACATTATTACGCGTTATTATACATTATTTTGCGTTATTATGATTGATTACACGTTATACTACTTATTATGCGATTCACGAGTTATTACAAATTATTACTCATTACTGCGCATTATTATGCGTTTCACGAGTTATTGCGCATTGTTACAAAAATGTTACGTAAGCAATACGCGTCTGAATTCCCTCTTGTTTCGACAAAAAAAAACCCTTTATAAGGGTCTTAATTTACAAAATAGGCTTTTTTCTCTCTACACAAGGGAGATCACTGCAACCTCTAGAACTAATTTTTTTCATAACAATTTTTTCGAAAATATAATAAACTCTGCAGAAGTTCAATCAGGGAAATAGTTAATATTCGAGACTGTTATATTCACCAACGGAAAATAATAAACGGACGAGAATCGGAACAACTCAGTAAAGACGCTGAATCCGCAGAATAAGCGTGAAATCCTTCTACAGACAACAGCTTCGTTATCTTAGGGGAGAAGGGTTATCATGCATTATTACGCGAAATTACGCATTCTATGTGTTGTTGCGCAATGTTACGTAATCTTAACGCGTGAAGGATACGAAGTAAGCCTTATAAAACTTATCATGCATTTCACGAGTTTTCGCAATGCTACGCAATATGCCACATTATTACATATTATTGCGCATTGCTACGCGTTTTGCGTGTCATTGCGCATTGTTTCGTAATTTGTACACATAAAGTACATGAAGTAATACGCGTCTGAAATCACTCGTTTAGAAAAAAAGACACTTTATCAGGGTCCCATTTGAGAAAAAAAGCTTTTTTATGTGAACCATATTAATAGCGCACGGGATATCATTGCAACCTCTAAAATTGATTTTACGTCGATAAAAAAAATGCTCAGATAAAATAAAAATCGCAGAAGGTCAACAAAGGAAACAGATAAGATCGGAAACTGTTATACTAACAAAAGAAAAGTTTTAAAAAGACGAGAACGGGAACAACTGCTTAAAGAAGCGGAACACGTAAATTAAGCGTGAAACCCGTCTATAGTCAACGGCTTCGTTACTTTAGGGGAGGGGGTTATAATGCATTATTACGCGAAATTGCACATTATTATGAGTTACTAAGAATTATCCCGCGTTATTATGAATTATTACACTTTATTATACTTCTTGAGTATTATTGCGCATTATTACGCATTGTATGTGTTTTGCGCAATGTTACGTAATCTTAACGCGTAAAGGATACGAAGTAAGACGCGTTTGAATTCACTCTCTTTTCGACAAAAAACACGTTAAAAGGGGCTCGTTTGAAACAAATAATGCTTTTTTTCTGTCCACGCAAGGGATATCAAGGCAACCTCTAGAACTGATTTTTCGTTTATAAAATTTTTTTTGCAAATATAATAAGTATTGCAGAAATTCAATAAAGGAAATAAAAAAAAATTGAAGACGGTTATACTCAAAAAAGGAAACTTTCAAACAGACGAGAATGAGAACAACTACTTAAAGACGCTGAAAACGTACAATAAGCGTGAAACCCGTCTATAGTCAACGGCTTCGTTACTTTAGGGGAGGGAGATATAATGCATTATTACGCGAAAATGTGCATTATTATGCGTTACTAAGCATAAGACCGCGTTATTATGCGTTATTGCACTTTTTTACACTTCTTGAGTATTATTGCGCATTATTACGCATTGCATATATTGTTGAGCAATGTTACGCAATCTTTAAGCGTGAAGGATACGAAGTAATACGCGTTTGAGATCACTCTCTTTTCGACAAAAAACACTTTAAAAGGGGCTCGTTTGAAACAAATGATGCTTTTTTTCTGTCCACGCAAGGCAACCTCTAGAACTGATTTTTCGTTTATAAAAATTTTTTTTGAAAATATAATAAGCATCGCAGGAGTTTAATAAAGGAAATAAAAAAAAATTGGAGACTGTTATACTCACAAAAGGAAACTTTCAAACAGACGAGAATGGGAACAAGTACTTAAAAACGCGGAAAACGTAAAATAAGCGTGAAACCCGTCTATAGTCAACGGCTTTGTTACTTTAGGGGAGGGGGTTATAACGCATTATTACGCGAAATTGCACATTATGATGGGTTACTAAGAATTGTACAGCTCTTTTAAGCATTATTACACTTTATTACACTTTTTGAGTGTTATTGCGCATTATTACGTGCTGTATATATTGTTGCGCAATGTTATGCAACCTTTACGCTTTTTTCTGTCTGCGCAAGGGATATCAGGGCAACCTCTAGAAATGATTTTTCGTTTATAAAAGATTTTTTACAAATATAATAAGCATTACAGAAGTTCAATAAAGGAAATAGAAAAGAATTGGAGACTTTCAGACTCACCAAAAGAAAATAGTAAACAGACGAGAATAGAAAGAGGGGTAGACATCGCTTGATTGACCAGCCTCAGTTTCCTCGCATTCTGGCACTATTATCTGTCGCGCATCTCAAAATGAAGACTGACGATATCAACGAGTGTCAAAGGCATCTCTTCTCTTCGACATTGTCCTTATTTCCGGAACAGTGATCCAAGATTCACTGAAACGTTTAGACAATAATGAAAGCACTTAGTCTCTGGGTGGTTCTTCTCAACTTCCACAAAACTTCCACCCCTCATCTTTCGGTAGCATTTCTCCTTCCGATCAGGAACATTCATTAAAATTAAATCACAAATTTAAGGAGTTGACTTGATTTGTTCTAATTTATTCATTTCACTTTTGTACCCTTGTCCTCTTGAGTTCACGGACCTTCTACAACCCGCTGAGGGTAAGTTACCCGAGGTAAACTTTCACCGAGAGGAAAGTTAGGCGCTCATAATTGAAATATTCAAGAGTACTGTCGATTTTAATTACGATGGATAGGTCGACGAATCCTTCAATTACGAACGCGCCTCTTAACGTTCACCGCCAGGTGAATAATTTCTAACTTGACTTCCAGACATTTTGCAAGTTACGCTTATCTCCTTTGGACCGTCAGGCCAACTTTTGAAAAGAGCAAGCTGGGCAAAAAGCAGATTCGACGTTTGTTAGCACTTTGAAAATTGCGCGCACTTTCTTATTTACATTTGCATACTACAGTATTATCTCTGAAGAATAATTTGAATTATTTAAAGCATACAGCTCTTTCTTAAAGGGTAGTTTCAATCTCATTAATGGGGGGGGGGGTCTATTATGTAAATTTATCACTCTAGCTTCCCAGGGTGGGGATGACCCGAGTAAAAAAAAAACGTTAAATAAGGCTCTGTGACTCAACAAAAAAGAGGCTTGTACCCCTTCCCCCTCTTAATGAATTCCACTACTTCTCCTACCCTTACTTCCATTCCCATACTTCGCTTCCCTAGCCATCACTTTTGATCCACTACTCATCCTTATTTTTAATCATTTCCCATTATTTCCTCATTGATACTCACTTTTTCCACTTCCCCTCATTGACACTCCCATTCCCTACTTCCTCTGATTGACAATCACATCCCGCACTTTCCTTGATTGACAGTCAATTTCCCTACTTCCCCTGATTGACACTAACTTCCTCTACTTCCTCTGATTGATACTCTCTTCCTTTACTTCTCGTGATTGACACTCACTTTTCCTACTTCCCCAGATGGACTCTCAATTACCCTACTACCCCTGATTGACACTCACATCCCCTACTTCCCCTGATTGACACTCACATCCCCTACTTCTCCTGATTGACACTAAATTTCTCTACTTTCTCTGATTGACACTCACTTCCCCTACTTCTCCTGATTGAGACTCACATACCCTACTTTCCCTGATTGACAGTCAATTTCCCTACTTCCCCTGATTGACACTAACTTCATCTACTTCCTCTGATTGATACTCTCTTCCTTTACTTCCCGTGATTGACACTCACTTTCCCTACTTCCCCAGATTGACTCTCAATTACCCTACTACCCCTGATTGACACTCACATCCCCTAATTCCCCTTATTGACAGTCACTTTCCCTACTTCCCCTGATTTACACTAACTTCCCCTACTTCTCCTGATTAGCACTCACACCCCCTAATTCCCCTGATTGACACTAACTTCTACTTACCGTGATTGAGACTCACATCCCCTACTTCCTCTGATTGACACTCACCGCCCCTACTCCTCCTGATTAGCACTCACATCCTCTACTTCCCCTGATTGACACTTACATCCCTACTTCCCCTGATTGACACTTACACCCCTACTTCCCCTGATTGGCACTTACATCCCTACTTCAACTGCTTGACACCCACACCTCCTAATTCCCCTGATTGACAGTCACTTCCCTTACTTCCCCTGATTGACACTCACATCTCCTACTTCCCCTAACTGACACTCACATCCCCCAATTCCCCTGATTGACACTAACTTCTACTTCCCGTGATTGAGACTCACATCCCCTACTTCCCCTGATTGACACTCACATCCCCTACTTCTCCTGATTGAAATTCACATTCCCTACTTCTTCTCCTTAATATACCCTGCTTAACCTACTTTTACTTTTCCCCCTCCCTCACATCCACTTGATCCCCTAAACCCCGCCACACAGTGGGGGCAAAGTACATTTTTTGGTTCAAAATACGATTCCGGCTGAATCTGTGAACCGACTTGGATGTTTTTGTTTTGAGATGATCAAATTTCCAAAAAAGTTCTACAGTCTGCTTTTTTATTTACTTTTTAAATTTTTTTATAAATAAATAAATATGTCAAAAAAATGGCAAGTTTTTCTATTTGACGTTCTCGGTACTCGTCAATAATAGGAAAATTATTGCAAACGCCGCAGTTTCATAGATTTACATTATATAAAGATATTCCATAATGATCCAATAGACAAACAAATTTTTTATAAAAAAAATCTCTTAAAACTTTTCTTGTTAATATTATAAACAAATGCATTATTCAAGTATTTGTCGTGAGAAATATTCTTTTTTTTTCGATGTCAATATTTTTAAATTAGGAACCTCATGGTAATTTCCGAGAATTCATGATTTTTTGATGAAGTTTTTAATTTTATCAAACAAATTTAATAAACAAATGCAATATTCGAGTACTTATCGACGAAGAAATCCGTTTTTTTCAATGCCAGTCTTTTTAATTGGGAACTTCATGATAATTTCATGAATATCGATCACAATTTGATTAATTTTTATTTATTTCTTAAACAAATTTAATAAAAAAATGCATTATTCGGTCATCTGTTGACGAAAAATTAGTTTTTTTTTTCATGTCCGCCCTTTTAGTTGAGAACTTTATGTTCATTTCAGCAACATTCAGAATTAGTTAATAAATATTATGATTTTTAAACAAATTTAATAAACAAATGCATTATTTGGACATTTGTCAATGAAAAAACTGTTTTTTTTTCAATGTCAGTTCTTTTAATTGGGAACTTTAATGTAATTTCACTAACATTCATAATTAGTTGATTAATTTCAAGTGTCCCGACTTTTCATATATCACAGAATTTATTTATAACAATTATCTGTACTGAATGAAAAAAAGAACCTTTTTCTGAAAGTAAAAGGACTGACTTTGAAAAAAAAAAGTTTTTACGTCGAAAAATTCCCGAAGAATGCATTTTTTAATTAAATTTGTTTAACAAAAACATAAAATCATTAAACAAATCATAATTATCACTAAAATTATCGTAAAGTTACCAATTAAAAGGATTGACATTGAAAAAAATGAGTTTTTCCGTCGTTAAATGCCAAAATAATTCATTTGTTTAATAAATTTGTTTAAAAAATCCTAAAATTTATCAAAAAATTATGTATTTTTCTGAACTTATCATGAGGTTCCTAATTTAAAAATTAAAATAGAAAAAAAACGAATTTTTCTGACGACAAATGCCTGGATAATGCATTTTTTAAATTAAATTTGTTTATAATATTAACAAGAATAATCTTAAGAGAAATTTTATCATTAAAATATTGTTTCCATATAAATTTCTTGCAATATAACTTAAAAGAACGTCGAATTATTGAAAATTATAAAAAAAACACATTTTCAACAAATAAATTGTTTATAAAATTTTTTGTTTTGTTTATTGTATCATGATGGAATATCTTTATATAATTTAAATGTGTAAAACGTCGGCGATTCCAACAATTTTCCTATTATTGACGAGCACCGTAAACGTGAAATAGAAAACATTTGCATTTTTTTCGTTATATTTATTTAATTATAAAAAATTGAAAAACTAATTTAAAAATCACGTTTAAGAACTTTCTTTGAAATTTTTCCAAATTTTTTTTTAACAATCCAAATCGGTCCTCGGGTTCAGCCGGAATCGCATTTTGATCCTAAAAATGTACTTTCTCCCCACAGTGTGCTACCCCAACTTATTTCCCCTCATTTCCTCTCTGTGAAAAAAAGTACGATGGACGGGCGCACAGTGGGAAAAAATGACTTTTTTGGTTCAAACTAACGTATAACCAACAAATATTGACCGATTTGATAAAAAAAAATTTTAATCTGCCGGCCGCTTCGCGGGCGGGTCGCAAGCTTGACTGCGCGACTATTAGTGCACGCGCTGCGCGCTCAGTCTTTCTGTGTACCACACATTTGTGCAAACCTTTTAAAATTAAAGGTCAAAGCATCGACAACTTTCATTTGGTGGTTGTGAATGCTCTTTTGTTAAAGCTCCTTCAGCTTTAACGAACACATTCTTATCACGTGTATCATGATTCGCACTTGGTTTCGTCGAAAATGCGAACTTTTCTACTTTATATTCAACTCTATCATATCAAATGTACATTAATTCTAATGTATTTTTGTACCCCAATCTGGCGCTGTTTATTCAGATATTGAAAAATAAAGTACAAATCTCCTTTTTAATCATTTCTTTAATATTTGTTTCTTATTTTGCATTAAATTTTAGTCTAAGCCACTGTCTTATTTCTATCATTAAAAAATAAGCATGCTATTAAAATAAAAAATATTAAACATCAAATGATTTTTTATGATTTTTAAAATAGGCTCTTAATTTTTTTGATAAATAAACAAATATCTCCAAAAAAATGTTTATTTTCTTCATTTGACGTTCCTTGTGCTCAAAAATAACATAAAATTTGTCGAAATCTTCTAAGTTTAATAGTGTAACTTTAGTTAAGGATATTTCAATATTATATAAAAAACAACAAAATTTTATGATTAAATTAATTGTTGAAAGTCTTTTTTTTACAAAGATCCATAATTTTACGTTTTTTTAAGTGATATTGCAAGAAATTTAAATGGAAACAATATTTTAATGAAAAAATTTCTCTTAAGACTATTCTTGTTATTATTATAAACAAATTTAATTAATAAATGCATTATTCAGGCATTCCTCGTCAGAAAAATTCGTTTTTTTCGATGTAATTTTTTTTTAAATTAGGAACCTCATGATAATTTCAAAGAATCCATAATTTTTTGATAAATTTATTGTTTTCTCAAACACATTTAATAAACAAATGCATTATTCGAACACTCATCGACGGAAAAATTCGGGATGGAGTTCCGAAAAGCGTAAACCGCTGATTCTTTTGAGGCTCCGTATACTTATGTATTTTAATGTGCTGATTACGAAAAAGATAGTTAAAATTGGCAACTAGACGATTTTCATAGTGAAAACCATGAAAAACCCATAACAATCATGGTTTTTTATGTTTATCCTACTAAATAATAATAATTTACAAAAAAACTTTAAATAAATGTTGTAGATCTTTTAAAAAGATATATTTTATGTATAACACATTTTTACTCTGCGACCAATATTTTTCGAGAAAAACGACGATAAATATGAAAAATCACAGAAATACAAGAATATATGTAGCGGTGTGACTTAAATGGTACGAAAATATTTTCACTATCATTTGTGTAATCAGCTAGTCAAGTCAAGAAAAGGGATAGGGTGTGACCTTCCATTATTTCTGTGACCTGTCGCAGGGGTGCCTTCCCGCGCACCACGGGACGTTGGAAAAGGGGCAGGGGTGTGACTTTACATTCTTTCTGTGACCTGTCATCGGGTGACTCCCCCCCTCCCCACGAGACGTTTGAAAAGGGACAGGGGTGTGACCAAAGCTATTTACCCCTCAGTCATTAACATGTCACTTGAAGGAAGGGGACCTTGGAAAGGGGGCCGGATGAGCCCAAAGTTTTTTTTGAATGCGCTGATCACGAAAATGATAGTGAAAATAGAAATGGCAAAGATCAATACGCAAAATTTCGAAAAATATTTCAAATACGAATTGCACATCTTGTTGAGAGATACATTTTTTATTTTAAATATTTTTTTCTACGAGTGATAGTTTTCGAGAAAATTAGTAATATATCTCATAAAATGTAACAAATTGTAATGCAAAAAGCAATTGGACGTTCTTCACCGTCCGCGCTCTTAGTACTTCAATTGGTTATCTTCCGTTTTTAAAATAAAAAAATAAAAATCTGAAAAAACCAAAAAAAATTACCAAACATGAAAAATAGAAAAAAATGCTCTTCAAAATTCTCCAAACTTCCCGTGGTAAAGAGCGTAAGTAGGTACCAGACCGAAACAAATAGAGATACGATTTTAATCCTTATATCGTTCATTTTGTCAAAAGGTATCACTCAGAGAAAAAAAATTTCAGACAAAAAATCTGTATTTCGATTAGTTCTATAACTTTTCTTTCAGAACTTTTTTTTTATTTTGCATATTAGCTAAGATAATCGCAAAAAACCATGATTTTTATGGGTTTTTCATGTTTTCACCATGAAAATCGACTAGTTGCAAATTTTTACTATCATTTTCGTAATCAGCGCGTCAAAATCCATAAATACATATAGTATGAACTAAATCGTCGGTTTACGCTATTCGGAACTCCACCCAATATTCGGTTTTTTCCATGCCAGTCCTTTTAAATGGGAACTGCATGTTAATTTTAGAAAACTTCACAATTAGTTCACGAATTTTATGATTTTTTAACAAATTTAAGGAACAATTTGATGTCATTTTCTTAATCAGGATCTTTAAGATAATTTTAGAAAAATTCATAATCTGTTGGTCATTCTTATGATTTTTTAAAATAAATTTAATAAACAATGTATTATTCAGGCATTTCACGGCAAAAAAGTTTGTTTTTGAATACCGGTGCTTTCATTTGGGAACTTCATGACAGTTTCAGCAACTTTCATAACTAGTTGATATGTTTTATAATTTTCAAGTCAAATTCAATAAACAAATGTATAGATAAGGAATTTGTCGCAAGAAAAATTCGTTTCTTTCGATGACAACTTTTTTAATTAGGAACTTCATGATAATTTCAGAAAAAATATAATTTATTGATCAATTTTACGAGATTTTGAAAAATATTAATAAATAAATGTATTATTGGGTGCATCTGTCAACGGAAATTTTTTTTCGATGTGAGTCTTTTTCACTGGGAACTTCATGATAATTTCAGCAACATTCATAATTATAACGTGGTTATTCTTTGGAGTATAAATTACTTTGGTCATACGGTCATCATATAATAAAAACAAAAGATTCTGATGTTACTGAATCATTCTGTATTTGTCCATCAATATAAAAACCTTACGTTTCGACCTTTATTGCAGGTCTTCTTCAGAGTTAAATTATCACCTAAGTTAAAGATTTAAAAATACTTAAAATTTCCTTTATGTACAT
>JAAAKG020135623.1:0-13466 GCA_010014905.2 Druon quercuslanigerum | reverse complement strand
TAACTGAAAAAAAATGTTTCTTGGCTTCTACACATCAGAATGTAACTTTCTACATCGCAAAATTTAAATAAAAATCGCAGTTTTCGAATAGTACAAATTTCATATAATTTAAATTTAAATTGTGCATGCAGTACATTTGTTAATTAACAAAGTTATAAATAATTCACTGATTTTGGTATGATAATGCAAAAAGTTATCGCTTTCGTCATGGATTATTAAAATATAAGTATTGCAGATGGATTTGCGAAAATTTTAAGCAAAAAAAATTCATTTTTGAAAGCGGTATCAACATTTAAAAAAAAAATTTAGTATAGTTAATAACTTTCAATAAAAAGTATAATAACTAGACACACAAAAATTTTTTCAAGAGTGCTATCTTTGAGTACTATCTTTTTCTAGAATATCTATTATGATTGTTCAAGTTTACAAAAGTTATTAATAATTTATTAAAATAACAATTTTAACGCTTTTTGCGATTTCTGTGTTTAAAAATTACTATTTTTTAACGCAATACCGCTCATTTTAAAGGTAATTTCATTACGAACAACTTTTACCTCTGATATTTTTCAGTATAACGACAACTTTAGAAGATAGAAAGCAAAATCTGCCAAAAAAGTCAGTTTTCCAACTTTAATTGTTTATTGTTAAATTGCTTTACACTTCTACTGGTTATCTTGATGATATTATTATTCTACTAACTTAATTGAATGATTTCGTCAATAAAACTCCCATTGTTGACGTTTTTGGCAGGCCAAACATTAATTTGAATGGACTATGTCTCGCTGCCGTATAGTACAGTCGGTACAAATATAGAATTATGTATTGCCATTCTAGCCTTATTTGATATATTTTTACTTCTGATAAGGGGGCCTGCTCTACCAATAACCTTCTTACCGTCGTTTATTCATCTGTCAAACTCCTTATCTATCTTCCCGTACCTAGTAAATAAGCTACCAAGGTCAATAAAACTTTCTTGTTGATGTTTTTGGCAAAATGCGTAATTAAAATACTAATTTGACTGGACTAACATGGACATATCAAGAAAAAGATAAGAAGAAAATTAACTCGACTGACATGAGATTCTTGCGCATAATATGCGGGAAAACTCTGGTGGACAAAGTGAGTAACGAGATAATTCTTAAAGAATGTGCTGCGGAAGAGACACTAGTTGACACATGGGAAAGAAATCGGTTAAGATGGTTTAGGCATGTTGAGAGAATGAATGATAAACGACGAAAGAAACAAGTGTATCAGGGTAAATTAAAGGGCAGCGTGCCCATAGACAAACCGCAGAAAAAATGATTAGAATATGTGAATGAGACCCTAGTTAGAAGAGACATAAGAAGCCACAGAAACACGAGAGCCCACATGAAAAAATGCACGGACGTGAAATAAAGCTAGAGAAGTATACCAGGACAGAAAATTATGGCGACAAATTGTTAATAAAAAGAGTGTCAATAGAATGAATGACGCCTGAAACAAAAGACTTTGGATACTAATGGACCCAAGTGGGGAAGCTTACATGTCGACTTTGTAAGGACCTTTACTCAGGGTGATTGCTAGAGAGATTGATCAGCTACCTGGGTCGGGGCAATGTTACGGAACGACCGTGTTATTTAAATAAATATTACAGAAATGTTATGTGCCTTTCGTTTTTGGCAGAGAAATGTGGGCAAAGTGTGAGGAGAGAACATCATAGACTCTTTTTACTTACATATCCAGAGCTAGCCACACAAAAAAATAATCATGTACCGGATCCATTAAAACAACATCCGGATATTAATAATGACTATGTACATAGCGAAATCCCAGAAAAACTACAGCACCTTGAAAGGAATTTTATTCATGCTTTACTACAGTTCAGATATGTAGAACCAACACTAAGTGATTGTCTGCCAAAATTGAACATCACAAATGATCTGCGTGCAAAAGTAGAACCCCTCAAAAGGAAGGTTTTACCTACGTATTTGAGGGTAACACAAAATGCGTTAGAGGTGTAAAATCGTGTATACTATGCAGCTGTGGTAACCGTTAGAACGTTGGACCGCAGAACTAGGTCTGCAAATGCAGTTTTTGTCCCAGCAAGGAATCGAGATCCAGCATGGGAGATCAGGTTGGATAAGGATGCCAGCGAAATAAGGTGCAAATTGGGTCGATTAACTCAATATAAAAAAGGAAATGGAACCAGAAAGCTGATAAACTATGTTGCTAAAATCATCCACCCTCGGCAGATCGAGACATTAACACCATCAATATTGGATGAAATTCTAGACTTCCAAAGGCAAAGACTTGATGTTCTTTCTGACAGACAGCGTCGGAACAAGAAAACTAGTGCTCGAAGGCAACAAAATCAAAACTTTCAGACAGATGAAAGAAGGTTCTATCGTGAACTGACTAAAGCAAAATAAGCACCGAAGTCCCGCAATTGGAAGATATGACTAACTACTGGTCGGGTGTTTGGGGAAAAATGAGCAGAAGCAATTTGGACACTGTGTGGTTCAAAAAGGAGACAGCAAGGGCAGGCAATAGCCCTGAAATTCTGCTGACAAACATCACTGCCTTAGATGTTTCAGCAGTCTTAAAAAGGGCAAGGTACTGGAAAGCTCCAGGTCCGGACATTATGCACAACTTCTAGTAAAAGTACTGGTAAAAGATTGAACACCCAGATCTAATGCCAGGCTTTATGCTCCAGGGTACAATGCATATCCTGCCTAAAAAACCAGATGCTCCAAATCCATCTGAATTTCGACCGAGACCCTGTTTTCCAACGATTCATAAATGTCTTACAGCTATCAGTGCAGGTAAGGTATATTCTCATTGCGGCGAGAATGAAATCCTTACAGAAGAACAAAAAGGATGTTGTAAAAACTCGCGAGACTGTAAAGATCTAGTCACTATAGACACTTTTGCCATGACTCAAACTCGTAAGCACCAAAGGAACTTACACATAGCATACATTGACTACAAGCAAGCTTTTTCTTCCGTGCCGCTTGACTATTTGCTTGAAGTCTTAAAAATTTACAAGATCTGCCCACGCATTTTTGACTTTCTAAGTCATGCGATGAGGCTCTGGGGTATCTATACAACCAAGATTTACAAGTATAGCGAGTTAAGGCATGAAGTAAAGACCATATTGAGGAGTGTGAATCATGCATCTATTCATCCCATTGTGATTTCGGCTGTAGGCATTGTGCACGGAAGATGCACTGAACATCTTGGACATTTAGGAGTCAGTAAGGTATTGGCTCAGAAGGCGGTTTTTTTAAACACCTGTCTCATTGTAAGAAACTTTCTTGACCATCAGAAAGCAAGCGACTAAAAACCTGTGGAGTGGCAGATGGTAACTCAAGACAGCATCCAGGAGAGGCTGCTGTCACCTCCAACGCTTGTGGCGGCTCGTAATTGTATACATACAGCATCATCGCAGGAGGTTTCAAGCGTCGTTTTAGATTGACTAATAACATCCTGATCTCATCAGTCACTTGACTTAGTCCGTGGCTATGATGTATAACCGGGTTCACACGAGTAAAAGTTTTGAAAAAAAAATAATAATAAAAACTCCAAGACTCACTGTTTCAAAGCAGCAACGGTGATAGAATAAGGTCAAGATCAAGTGCGGCCATTGCGAGAAGTGGGCGGTATATATGATTAGCAAAAGCGAACATGATAATGATCTTATTTTAGAAGCGTTGCTGCTCTGAAACATGAGTTTTGAACTTAAATTACAAATATTGAACGCTTCGCGTTCGGAAGTTGTGCGACGCGGGGGATTTCTATAATTGGCATTTCCTCCAATCACACTGAGCTCACTTGCATCCTTTCTTCAGTCAAAGCAGTCAATGTATCAGTTATGATAAAACCTTGCAAACTTCGTGCTCCACCGTTAAGAGAATAGAAAGGAATATATGATTATGACAATTAATTTCAAACCATTGCTGCCCAAAACCAGTTAGCGTCGTCCTTGATTCTTAATCTTGAGTGTTTAGCTTTCGACCGGTGCTAGAAGAGTTAGATATGTATGATTGAGACAACCGCACATGATTAAGACCTTATTTAAGAACCTTCGCTCCTATGAAACAGTAAGTATTGCCGTTAACTCGAAATATTAAGCGCATCGCGTTCGAGCATCGTGATGTATGATATATGATTCGTACAATCACACTTGATGCTGACCTTATTTGATCACCTTTTCTGTCCTGAAACAGTGAGTGTTGCAGTTATTTTCAAATATTAAGCGCTTTGCATTCGTACGTTGCGAAAAGAGGGCGATTCTAATGATTGGCATTACCATATTTGATACCGACCTTTCTTTACCACCGTTGCTGCCTCGAAACAGTGAGTGTCGCAGTTGATTAAAAATATTGAGCGCTTAGTGTTCGACCGTTGCACGGTGCGCGCTTTGTTAGACGAATGTAATATTTACCACATTTTAATGCGTGATACTAATTTCATCGGCGCTTTTGCTTTCAATGCTATGCAGAAACATCTTATGCTATGATTTTGAGCGCTTGGCACCGTATAGCCTTAAAACTGTGCATTTAAAAAAAATTATAGATATATCATTGGATCCTTATCACCTACAAAATTACCAAGTTATAACCAAATCTAACGAAAGAAATTCTCCCCGGCATTCTGTGCGGGGTCCTTTAAGCATATTTGCGCGCTTCCTCATCAGTGGTTTCAATGAAAATCCGTCTATAGTTTTGTCAAAGTTCATTACGTACACTGTCTGCAGGTATTTCTAGACATTCAATTTCTGTTTGTCCTTCCTAACCTACGATAAAGTTTTTTTTAATTTCTTTAAAATGTAGTCATTAATTGATTAAAGTCTCATTTATTTTTTGAGACTTTATTATGACCTATATTTATTTTTAAAATTTGACTTATGAACAACAAAATTTTGACTGAAAAATGTCCAAATACATAGCTTTTATTTTGTTTTTACTCTACGGCATTAATCTGATGTTTTTTCTTATTAATTTAAACTTCAATGACTCAGATAAATTTATATAAAGTGACTTAATTATTTATCATGACTGTTCTCCCTAATAGCACTAATTGTATCGAATAGTTAAGGATTGAGAAAGGAGTTTAAAAAAAATAAATATGGAATTTGAAAAAATGGTTTTTGGTTAAACTATATTTCAATTTATGCAGACCGTAAGAAATGAGGAAGAATCTATGATTTAACATTAATTCTTCCATCATTGATTTCGATGTAAAAACATTAACACTGATTCAAGGAATTTTGACATATGTTTAATTATAACTAAAGTTAAACCGCAGTCTGCAGAACGCTTGCATGGTTTTATAATAAGACGCTACAATACAAAACGAAGTAGCGACAGGTCTGCACTTCTCATTACAGTTTTGGAATGCACTTACATACTTGGTTTTGAACCTTAAAATATTTTAATAAGAAACACTAATATACGGCTCGGCTGACAGCCGAGCTGAACTGAGGCAACAAACCCTTGCAACCCACTTCATGTGAGCTGAGAAGATTAAAACCCGACCAGTTGGTGACATACTGGGTTTCATCAATAGGTCTGGAAACAACTACTAAGAGCAAAAAATCAGGGGAGGGGGGGGGGCACATGGAACGAAAAATTTCGGACTTCACCGGATTAATCGCATTCACATAACTGTACAAAACACGGACATAACCGGATCCTTTTTCGGACAAATTTCCAAATCCAGTATTTTCCCGGAATTATAATACATTAATTCATTAATTGATTACTTGTATGACAGTAAAAATCAAATTCAATCCGGAATAGTTTAAATGAAACAGAATCTGGGTTAGTATAATGTTGACTTACTCGATTACAATTTTAAAGGTTTTATATGCCAGGTGCCAAACGCAGTCAAGCGTAGTTCGATAATTCTACACCAGAGAGAATTATCGGTGCAAGGTACACTTTGGCTAATGTCAAACAGCAGATTAAGTGATATTTAGACCTCTTTATTCATAATCGCAGTATTACTTGTAAGCTTACAACTAATATAAAACCTTATGTGATTTCATAAACGTACATGAAGCAACCTGAAGTATGGAGCAAGCAACTAAGTACAAGAAGCTTTTACATTTAGTTCCTATTAGAAAAATAATGAAATAGTCAACGGGAAATGAGCTGCCGAGTGCAAGAACCAGCTCAAAGATCGAACACGCCTAAAAGTATTATCCACGCGTGTCAAAAATAGAACATTTAAAAAATCAAAAAATCAATTTAAAAAATATAAATTTGTCGAGAATAAGGAAATAAAACTTTTTCCTATTAGAATTTTTTTCTGAGATGTTTACTATTAATAATAAAAGCGAAATATCAAATTAAAGTTTCTCTCTGATTTAATTAAGTTGTGAAACTTACATCATTCTAACGCGGCTAAATATTATTGAAATGAGTTTATATTTAAATGACTTATGCAAAATACCATAGCGATGCCTAAGAATTCATGGAAAATTTAAAAATCGCTTATTGTTTGATAATATTTAACTGCAAAATGAGGTAATATAATTATAATATAATAATATAATTGTTGAATGAAGTTTTTTCGAAAATCTCATATCGATTCCTTATAAATTGACTGAGATATTCATATTTGGAAAAAGTACTCGACGTTTCCCCGCGCGAGAAGGTTTCCTGGCGGAGCAGTCCTCGCGACGCAATAGTTAGCAGTGCGGGCAGACGTCGAGTACTTTTCTAAATATAAATATCTCTGTCAATTTCCAACGAATCGATATGAGATTTTCCAAAAAACTTTATTCAACATTTTTGAACAAACCACTCAGTGGAAGATGTTTGAAACTCGAAGGTACCTAGATACTTCTTACCGACAAATCCAAGAAAACACAATTATCGACTTACCTCATTTTTTAAATAAATATTACGAAACAATGAGCGTTTTTTAAACTTTTTCATGAACTCTTAGGCATCGCTATAGTATTTTGAATGTCCCATAAATATGAACACATTTTAATAATATTTAGCCGAGTTCGAACGATTTAAGTTTTAAAGCTTAATTAAATCAGAGAGAAACTTTTACGCGTGTTCGAGCGTTGGGCTGGTTCTTGCACCCGGCAGCTCAATTAACTATGACTGATTTAAAGTTTTCAACCCTTGTTTCGGTTTATTTATTTTAAATTATCTAAGAAGATCTCGAAAAAGATACAATGTTTTCTTAATATAATAAAGATTACTTATTAAAATAGAAAATACCCGTTTGTGGTAGTTATTAAACCCAACACGTAATTTTTGAAATGTCGCTATGCTCATCGAGCGTTAAAATGTCAAACAGATTCTTTTCCTTTGTTAACCTTATTTACAATAACGGTCTGCCTTCATTTTACTCCTTCTATCAAGCAAAGTTTCATGTAGCAAACCTTCTTCTTTCGCTTTTTTTAACGATGAACGGTCTGCTTCGCATATTCGTACTTTCTTATCTTGAAATTTTTGGAACTTGCGCCTGTATAAAATGAAAAGAAATACAATTTATTAAGAGTAATCTATATCCCTATAAGGCCATAGAAAAACAACATCATGAGTCTAATGTGATATCAAAACCCGAATACGTATTAGAACTGAAATTTTGCCTATTTCAATGTTAAAAAAAAATACAAATGGCTATATTATTTACTATGAGTGAAGCAATGATATGTTGAAAATTGCAGCCAATAAAATTGAAGTACAAGTCACTGTCGAAAAACATTTTTAACCTCGGTAGTTCTCAAGCCTATGGCTGTTGGAAAAGGAAGAATATAGGTCCACTAGGACTATACTCTATCCAAGTTTCAACCCGATCAGAAAACAAAAAACAATCATTTATATAGGGACACTTGACGTATTCTGCTCCTTATATAATTAGGCAAATAAGAAGTTTGCTAAGTCAATATATTGCATGATGGCGCTATGAATTTTCTGTTATCCGGGCATTCAGATATTGAATAATTATAATATTTATAATAATTATAATGATATAATTTTAAATTATATTTCGAAAGTTTAAACAATTTGCAGGCGCATTTTCGAAACAGGAAATAATTTGTTCATGGAGTACGAAATTTAAGAAAGGAAATTACGATGATAAAATTGTCCTTGAAGTTGGTAAAATAATTAAAAATATAGAATGAAATAATGAACTTTTCCCACATGTAGAAATGTAGCCCACAAAAAAAGCATTGTTTTGCCTATTTTCTAAAAAGCTATTATTCTTATGTGTAAAATGAACATTTTTTTATAGATAAAAGAAGTATACGCCTTTATCTGTAGAACCGCAATTTTGTTCAAATTATCCGTTTTATAAATAATCTCGGAAAACACACAATGGACGTATTTTTCAATATACAATGCTTAGAATTTGTTTACTCGATTTCGACTTTTGATGTAAAAATGCAGGTATGGTACCTTTTGACAAAATGTTTAAACACTGATTTAAGCCCCGGTAAAAGGCTCTCAGATGTCTCAGTAATATTTTGATTGGTATGCAAAAAGTGAAGAACTCTTTTATTTACTTTTTGACCTCATATGGACTTGTTTAATGAAAATATATGGAGGGTTGACTTTTTAAAGACGGCGAATATCAAACTGCTTATTTTTTATTTTGGTATCACTTTGAACTCTCTATAAAATATTCTAGTCGTTAAATATTACAAATGTTTTACAAACCCCTGCTAGCAAAATGCACTTACACAAATTTCTCTTCTACTTGAGCCAAAGATCCTTGCTCTTCTTCACAAGTATCTTTATTTGGATCGTCCACCTGCTGCACCATACTTCTAATACGAACGAATTCGGAAGGTCCAGCGGTTTTACTCTGACAAACTACATCATCTTCGTCTGTGACCGAGACGAAACAGTTAGTATTACTTAAGATAGCGAGTTTCCCATCCTAAAATAAATATTTAAATTTTGAATTCAAACGCACCGAAAATATTAAAATGCAGAATGCGTTAAAAGAGGGCCCTCCTTCAGATGCACCAGGGGAGAGGGGGGCGGGGGTGCATACATGTTAGGACCAGAATCTGAAAAGAATTGTAGGGGAACAAAAAGGGGGAGAATAGATGAAAGACATAGATAAAGTAAGAAAGATTGGTATAGATAATAATGAGAATAATATAATGACAGATATGTATATAATAGGATGTAGTTTGAATAAACCATCGTGGGATTTCACCCTCGTGCCTAACTTCAGTTCGAGCGATTGAAAGTATGCGAACTCCGTTCCATCGACATTGACTGTTGTTTAAAATTTCTGTGGACGGAGTCGTGTATTCTCTTGTAGAGGTGTTTTTGGTTGTAGTTATTTTCATTCACTCTCTGCACCAGGACTTTTTGGAGTAAGTACTTGAGATGGATAATGTTGGATGCACTTGCTACCCCTGATATTGAAGTCGAGGCCAAGTGTTCTAGTAACCTTCTCGGTTAGTGTGCATACAAATGCTCTGTTGCCCACTTTCTCGTGTTTTCTAATTATTTTCCAAACAAGATAAGAAGTAAAAAAGTTTTGCGAAACATGAAAATTACAATAAATTTTGCTCTAACCTCGTTAATTTTTTAAGGTTTTGTAGCGTTGGGCTAAAATCCCTAGACATTCACTGAGTAGGTTGCCCGTACCTCCGTCCGTCGTAAACTTAAGCCAACGTTAGATTATTCTTTGATTAAGTTAGTAACGAATAACGCTCCTTCGATTAAAGTTTTATAAGATATAAAAATAAAAAAATAAAAAATCAACTTTTCTCTCGACAACCTCAGCATTTCAAAATATATTATTTTGTTATAAAATAGAAAATATTCACTTTATGTAAATTTTGATCTAAGGAGTTGCTTATAAAAAGAGCATCTATGCAATGGGCAGGGTAGTGATCCTCTCTATGGCGAAGATGGAGTTCTTCGTGACGATGAATTTCTCTACCGATACGCGAGTAATTCTCTCTGCACTAGGATCCGTTCCGGCGCTTCTGGAAATCATGAACCGTTTCTTTTTTTCGTGATTCATCAGCTACTGCTGAAAATTTTCCCAAACAAGGGATCGAAGTTTTTCAGAAAATGATTCACGAAATGCAGCATTCTGTTGCTAACATACGGATAAGATAAACAGATTGAATTAGGTGCGCAAATACATTAATAGCTGAGGAATAAGGTCCATTGATCACTGCAGATGTGGTGAAGGAATAAAAAAAGGAAACGAAGTACCATTACACAGTCAGACGATATGGTACTCAGAACTTCTGGTGCAAGAAGTATTCTTCGAAATACCAGCACCTGGCTCGAATTTTTAACTCATCCCAGAGTGTCTGCTCGAAGGACACTACTAAAAAAACTAAATTGGACAATTGAGGTGAATATTGATTTTTCAAAGTGTCTGGATCTTCCATACTAATTCGTTGAAAGAAAGTGACTAGAACGAATATAATGCTTGCACTGAATAAAAAGTGCATGGCTCGATACTCGAACCAACGATCCTGAGTTTATGAGTCCAGAGGACGACCACTGAGCTACATGATTCATTGATTGATAGTTACAACAGATCATATATGCCCAGTATGTTAGTTATACCTATACGAATTCTAACAAGCAGGCCAGTCTCTAACAGCTTATTCGCGCTCACGAATATAAGCAAATTGGAGTTTGACTTAACACCGTACAAATTAAAACTAATTGGCTTAAAATGAAATCAATTTATGCTGACGCAGACAAACCAATTAGTTTCCTTATATATTTCTTCTCAAATTCGTTCGGATAGGATAAATTTACAAGAAATTACTCCTTCGCGGATATACGCGAATTCCTACGTTTCTCCAATTTTTGTTTGCTGAAAAACAATATTCACAGGAGCATCTAGCGCATTTTTTCAATTCGCCTTAATCAGTTGTAAGCCTCTTACAGACACTTTTTTAGAGCACCTTTAAGCTTGCAACATTTGCAGTGAGTTGCTACAAAAAATAGCGTGTGAAACACGACCGCACAGGTAATTGCTGGATTTTGTGATTTCAACATTCGCATTCATCTGCGTTTCCGTCAGGCTCATGTTGAGACATTATCACCCGCAAGCAATCACTTATTTTGCTTAATTGGACAATTTTGCGTTACTTTTTGTTGTTTTATGTTCATCGTTTCGTTGTGACTTGAATGGTTTATTATTGTGAAATATTTATATGAGAAATCGCTATTCCTTTTTATAATTAACACAAAATGGTTGAGGCGACATTTTAGCCTTAAAATAGACATAACTTTTGCGTCCATTGCAATATTGACTTAACCCATTGGAAACTGTTTCGACTGAACATACATTCTAATTCTCGTGAACATAAAAAGTGTGCTTCCAGAAGCCTTGGAGAAAATTTCGATGACGGAGTTTAAATTTTTTCGACAAATTCGAAATTTTCGATTTATGAATGTTGTGACGCTTGGGGAATTTTAGTAGCCCAATTGTTTACGTTACATGGTTTCGTGGAATTTTATAAACGGTGAAAGGATTTTCAGAATTTTTTGTTGACTTCCAAGTCAAAGACCAATGTCAAATCCATACAATTTCAAAAGCCTATGCTGTAGGGAACTGGCATGACTTTTCTCGTAATTTGTAAACATGGCTCAGAAATGCTCAGGGCATACAAATTATTTGATATATAAGTGGTGATAAATATTATACAGGTATAGTTTTCGAGTTGGTTTAACTACTATTATATGATATATCTTTTCAGAAAGGTTTCTGTAGTAGCTTTAAGCTTTTGTTACTATTTAAGGCAGTCACTCTGTATATTTTTATCCCAAATAACTTCTTTCTTTAAGTAAAGAATTACCTATAAAATCACAATGAGAAAATAATTACACTTCCGTCCATATAAAACCGGCTTCTAAAGAAAAGGTCTAGGTGTAAAAAATCGATTTTGAGGTTTTGACGATTTTAGTATACTGAAATCTTTTACTTTTACATGCGATCTGTCTTAAAATCGATTGATCAAAACTTTGAGAAGTTATATAGTGTTCAAAACTCCTGTAAAAAAACAAGAATCCAACGACCAAATTTGGACCAATAAAAACAAAAAAAAATGCTCCAATTGTAATCTGAACAAAATCCTCGTTAAAACAAAAACTTCAGACAAAAATAAAAAAGAGGAAAGAAAAAAAAGAAGGAAGGGGATGTTGATTGGTTGCCTTCTCATTTTTCTTTCCGCTTTTTTGTCTGAAGTTTTTGTTTTTAACAAGGAGTTTTTTCAGGTTACAATTTGAGCATTTTTTTGGTATTGGTCCAAATTTGATAGTTGGATTCTTGTTTTTTACAGGAGTTTTCATCAATTTGATGATTGGACGTTAAATAGGATATTTAATTTGGATTTTTATCTGATTTAAATTTCTTAAATTGTAATTTAGCTGACTTGGATTGAGGTAATTTCATTGGAAGTTAATTAGGATTTTAAATTTGATTTTATTCTCATTTGAATTTCTTCAATTTTAATTAGGCTGAATTGGATTGCAGGTTATTTCTATTTCAGGTTTGTTTACAATGGGTTTGCTTTTTGACCCTCACAACATTCTTGGGTGTCAGGGAGTGAGCATCGTGGTGGTGCTGTTCCTGTCGATTTGAATTTTAATATATTTTTTTTTATTATTACTATTTTTTGTTTATTTATTACGATTTTTTTGCCTTGATAAGGGTACTGTATGAGTGCCGAAACGTTCGTATTATAATTTTATTATTTATTTTTAATGTTCTTTTTTTGTGATTGATAATATTAAAAATAAGAAAGACGAAAGAAGAAAAAAAGAAGGAAGGGGATGTGGTTCGTTGCCTTCTCATTTTTCTTTCCTCTTTTTTATTTTTTTCTGAAGTTTTTTCTTTATAACAAGGATTTTTTTCAGATTACAATTGGAGCATTTTTTCGTATTGGTCCAAATTTGGTCGTTGGATTCTTATTTTGTTTACAGGAGTTTTCATCAATTTGAATATTGGACGTTAAACAGGACATTTAATTTGGATTTTAATCTGATTTAAATTTCTTAAATTCTATAGTGTTGATCGAAACTACTTTTTCGCCAAAATATGGATATGGCAATCAAGCCGCCACTAATACATTTCTGTGCACTACGAGGGTAACTATGAATTAACATGTCGAGAAAAGCACACGGAAAAAAATCTGGGTGGAGGGGGAACCGTATACCCTAGAACCAATGTTGTCCGCGTTGGCGGACAACATTTAAATATTTAAGGTTTAACAATTCTAGTACAATTGAGGGTACACAACAAATACGTGTTGTAATTCCCATTTCTAAAACGGAAGTAAAGAAGAAACTTTTTCTAATTCCGAGGAGTTTAATATAGTATCCGTATTTAAAACCCGGAGCGAAATGCATAAAACGTGCAAGGTTCGTCGTACCAAACAATGCATTGTTTGATTCGGGAAGCAAAGAATTTTGACATACTCAGATAAATCGTTTATATGGTATGTCGCTCTTACTTATTCAATT
>JAAAKG020135622.1:0-13467 GCA_010014905.2 Druon quercuslanigerum | reverse complement strand
TTCCTCACACTACTCCCCTCCCTACCGAGTGAGTCACGCCTATCCCGAAAGGGAAACGGCTTAATGGTGTAATAATACTGAATGCTTTAAAAATATTTTCAAATCTATATAAAATCATTTTAATTTGTTAAAATCTCTTGAAACTTCCTGATATTTCTTGGTGATTATTGACATCATCTAATATCTTGTAAAATTTATTGAAATCTTTCAAAATCTTGACATATTTTGAAAATATTTAAAAGCTTCTGAATTCCTTTAAATATCTCGAAATCTATTTAGGTTTTGAAATTTTTTTTTTGCTGAACATTCTTTAGAATCCTCTAAAATCATATGTAATCTCTCAAAAATTCTGTAGAATTTGTGTGCTTTTAAATGTCCTGGCATTAGAAAAATTCCTTCAATATTATTAAATATTATTTAATAATATTATTTTATTTTAATGTGTAAAAAAACCTAGTTGAATCCAAGCGACATTGCATTGCTTAGTTCTTATGAAGACTAAATTTTCCCCTGGGTTCGAAAGTTTGAATTTGGCATTTTTTAAGCAGTTTTTATATCTTGCACGCATTTTTGGAGTCTCTCGAAATTTTTGAGAATCTGTTAAATTGATTTAAAATCGCTATATATCACTTACATTTTTTAAAAATCTATTCAAAAATATTTTTAAAAATATCTTGAAATTTCTGACATGTTTAAAATATTCTCTTTTGTTCCTTGACATTCTTCAGCAACCTCTGAAATTATTGAGAATCTCTTAAAAATTCTTTTTTAAATTTTGACATCCTTTAAAATATCTTGGAATATTATAAAATATAAAAAAATCTTTTGAATGTTTTTAGATTTCCAGGAATCACTTTATTCTCCAAAATCCTCTCAAATTTTTGGAATGTCTTGAAATTGTTTAAAATCTTCTGAAATTGTAAAAAATCTCTTAAAATGTATAAGATTATTTACATCGTTTTCATTCTTTAAAATTGCTTAGTATTTTATTTAAATGCTCTGAAATGTTTTTAAATTCCTTCTAAGTTTTTAAGATATCTTGAAATTTTTTGAAGTGTAGGAATCTTTTGGAAATTTATTGAAATCTCTTAAAATCTATCAAATTATGTTTAATTTTTTGAGTATTGTGAAATCTCTTTAAATGTTTTGGGAGTCTGGTGAAATTTTGAAAAAATATTTCAAAATCGTTTCTTAATTTGAAGCATTCTGTTATTTGCACTAAAATTCCCCAAGTATTCTGAAGTAGTCCGCAATATTTTTAGTAATTCCTAAATCTTGTGATAAAATTGCCTTAAAAATTATTTTTAAACTTTTGAAATTTATTTCATATTTAATCAAATGTACTAAAAAAAATTTAAATATTTGAAAATCATTCCAAAATCTTCTGAATTTGGTAAAATCTCTCTTGGAATCTCTGGAAGTATTTAAAATCCTATTAAATGTATTAAAACCTTTTGACCTCAGGTACATTTTTTTAAACAATTTATTCATATTTACAAAAAAATTTTTAAAATATTTGAAATACATTTAAAACATTAGAAAATCTTCTACATATTTTGAATTATCTTGAAAGCTTTTGACATTTTTCGAAACCTTCTAAAATTGTTAAATTGTTTAAAAGTTCTAGAATTTTATAAAAAATTTTAAAATCCCTAAGATTTTAAAAATTACTTTAATTTGATAAAATCTCGAAAGAAATTTTTAAATCTTTTTAAATTTCTTGAACTTTTTGAGATTTTTTACGTTGTTTTCATTCATTAAAAACGCTTAGAATCTTTTTTAAGTGGTTTAAAATGTCTTGTAAGCTTTTTAAAACTCCTAAAATGTTTGGAAATCTTTTCGAAATCGTTTAAAAATCTATTAAAATATTTTTAAATTTTCTAAAATCTTATGAAATATGTGGTAATGCTTTGGAATATTTTAAAATATTAAAAATTCTTTTAAATGTTTAAAAACTTTTGAAGCCTTTTACAATTTTTAAAAATAAACACATATTTTTTAATATCTTGAAATCGTTTAAAACTGTCTGATTTTTTAAAATTCTTTTGAAATCTCTTAAAATATTTCAAAATCTGTTTTTATTTTGAAATTTTAGTCGAGTTGAAATTGATTTATATTTTATAGAATCAACTGTATAATTTTTTAGTATTTGGAAATCATTCCAAAATCTTCTGAATTTGGTCAAATCTATTTTGGAATCTTTGAAAGTATTTAAAAACATATTAAATGTAATAAAACCTTTTGACCTCAGATAAATTTTGTGAAATCTTTAAAAAAATCTTTTTAAATCCTCTGAAATATTTAACATTTTTGAAATCTTTAAGAATGTGTGAAATCTTAAGAAATTGTCTATGATCTTGTAATCTCCTAAAGTTTTCTCAATATTCTCTTGTTCCTTGCAATTTTTCAGCATTCTCTAAAATTTTTGGCAATGTTTCAAACATTTTTTACAATTTTTTCATATTTTCAAAAATATTTTAAAATATTTGAAAATCATTCGAAATATTAGAAAATCTTTTAAATATTTTGAAATCTCTTGAGACTTTTCGAAACCTTCTAAAGTTGTTGCTAAGTCTTAAAATTGTTTAAAAGTTCTAGAATTTTATAACAAATTTTAAAATCTATAAGATTTTTAAAATGTCTTTAATTTGATGAAATCTCGAGAAACCTTTTTGATTTTTTTTCAATTTCTTGAAATTCCTGAGATTTTTTACATTGTTTTCATTCATTGGAAACGCTTAGAATCTTTTTGAAGTTGTTTAAAACGTCTTATAAGGTTTTTAAAAATCCTGAAATGTTTTGAAAACTTTTGAAGCCTTTTTAAAGTTTTAAAAGTAAACTTATATTTTTTAAAGCCCTGAAAAAGTTTAAATTTTTTTTGAAATTCTCTTGAAATCTCTTAAAATATTTGAAAATCGGTTTTTAATTACAAGTTTTCGTCGAGTCAAAACTGATTTATATTTTGTAGAATCAACTGTATAATTTTTAAATATTTGGAAATCATTCCAAAATCTTCTGAATTTGGTAAAATCTATTTTGGCATCTTTGGAAGTATTTAAAAACCTATTAAATGTATTAAAACCTTTTGACCTCAGGTAAATTTTTTAAAATCTTTACAAGAATCTTTTAAAATCCTCTGAAATATTTAACATTTCTCGAAATCTTTAAAAACCTTTAAAATCTTCAGAAGTCGCCTATTATCTTGCAATCTCCTGAAGTTTTTTAAATATTCTCTTGTTCCTTGCAATTTTTCAGCATTCTCTAAAATTTTTAACATTGTTTCAAAATTTTTTTACAATTTTTTCATATTTTCAAAAATCTTTTAAAATATTTTAAATTCATTCGAAATATTAAAAAATATTTAAACATTTTTAAATCTCTTGAAATCTTTTGACATTTTTCGAAACTTTCTAAAATTGTTGGTAAGTCTTGAAATTGTTTAAAAGTTCTGGAATTTTATGAAAAATTTTGAAATATCCGAGATTTTTAAAGTTACTTTAATTTGATGAAATCTCGAGGAACATTTTTGAAATCTTTTTTAATTTCTTGAAATTTCTTTTTTAAAATCTTTTCAAATCTATTGAAATATTTTTAAATTTTCTGAAATATGGTGAAATATGTGAAAATGCTTTGGAATATTTTAAAATTTTAAAATATCTTTTGAATATTTTAAATCGATTTTTAATTTCAAGTTTTCGTCGAGTTGAAATGGATTTATATTTTATAGAATCAACTGTTTAATTTTTTAATGTTAGGAAATCATTCCAAATTTTTTTAAATTTGGTAAAATCTCTTTTGGAATCTATGGAAGTTTTTTGAAACTAGTTAAATTTGTTATTATCTTTTGACATCGCGTAATTTGAAAAAAATCTTTACAAAGATCTTTTAGACTCCTCTGAAATATTTAACAATTAATCTCTAAAAATATTTAAAATCTTCGTTAATCGTCTAATATCTTAAAATCTCTTGCAATTTTTCAAAACCCTCTAAAATTGTTGGTAAATCTTGAAATTGTACAAAACATTCTGAATTTTTTTTTAATCTCTGAAAATCGCTAAGATTTTTTAATCGTTTTAATTTGATGAAAACTCTTGGAATCGTTTTGAAAACACTTAAAAATTGCTGAAATTTATGAGTTTTTTTTACATTATTTTCATTCATTAAAAATCCTTAGAATCTTTTTGAAATCCCTTTAAATTTCCTGTAAATTTTTTAAATCTCTTGAAGTTGTTTAAAATCTTCAGAAATCTTTTTAAAATCTTTTAAAATCTTTTGAAATTTTTAAAAATATTTTACAATCTATTAAAATATTTTAAATGATTTAAAATCTCTTAAAACTTCTTGATATTTCTTCGGAGTTATTGACATCACCTAATATTTTATAAATTTTTTTAAAAATCTTTTAAAATCTTGACATATTTTGAATATATTTAAAAGCTTCTGAAATCCTTTAAATATTTTGAAATCTATTTCAGTTTTAAAAATATTCTCTTTTGTTGCTTAAAATTGTTTAGAATCCTCTAAAATCATACGTAATCTCTTGAAAATTCTTTAGAATTTTTCTGCTTTTAAATATCCTGGAATTATATAAAATCCTTTAATGTTTCTGAGATTGTTTACATCGTTTTAATATAATAAAATCCTTAACAATCTTTTCGATACCCTCTGAATTTCTTTCAAAAAAATTTGAAAGTATTTAAATTTTTCTAAGTTTTTTAAACCTTAGGAATCTTTTGGAAACTTTTAAAATCTTTATGAAAACGTCTAATATCTTGAAATCTCTAAAAGTTATCTTTTTAAGATAAGCATCTTTTCAAAATCTTTTTCAATTTTTAAAAAGCCTAGAAATCATTTAAAATATTCTAAAATCTTCTAAAATCTCTTGCAGTTTTTTTAAATCCTGTAAAATTGCCACATTTTTTCAAAAATCATTTTAATTTATTAAAACCTTTTGCATTATTTTTCAAATGTTTTAAAATATCTTGTAAGGTTTTCAAATTTCTTTAAATTTTGAGTAATCTCTAGAAATCTTCTTGAAATCATTTAAAATATGTTGAAACATTTGTTATCTTTCTAAAATGTTTCTTAATTTTCTTATTTGAGTGCAGTAGGATTCTTCATAAATAATAAAATATTTTTTCTAGAACACTTTTCCTAATAAACTCTTATTCTCATTTTCAGGACTTCCTTTTTTGCGCATAAATTTCTTTAAAGCTTCGAACCAACCTCGATACTTTGTTTCCTTTCTAACGATTTGGCTGCATTATTTGCGAAATTTAAGTCCAAGATCATTAGCCATTATTGTCACGGGAGACACCATTACAGACAGAGGCACCTTAAGGAATCTGGCATAGTTCCAGGGCACATGCATAAAATACTTTTCTAGATACTGCTAGGCACATTAGCTGTGAATGTGAAGTTTATAACTTTTTCAAAAATTTACTGCTAATTACCGACAGACAAAAAACTACGAAGTGGACAAAAAAATTCTTTTTTAAAATTCCCAGACTTTTCCTGACTAATTTTTCCTTTTCCCTGACCTGATAAATAATATTTATTAATATCATAACATTAATCCCATATTGGCTGCAGTAAGTCTTTTTACGAATACGCTACCATTCGCCTGAAGATTTGGTCAGAGAAGTGGAAAACTGCAGATAATCATAATTCCTGAGCACAACCGGTTACTTTATGAGTTTGAATGTAGACATTCGACAGCATCGAGTACCCACATCCATCGTCGGTGAAACGCAGTGGAAATAAGATTAATCCTGAATTCCGAACGGTCACCCATCTGAGAGCTGCCCGCGTCCTTCCGTGCTTAACATTCCCTAGAATTTTGAAAAATGCATGTCTCAAAGTCTTTAAAATCCTTTGAAAGGCCTTTAAATTCTTCAAATCAATTTAAACTTCCTTAAAATATATGAAATCCTTTAAAATCCCATTAAATTACTGAAATCAATAAATAATTCTTTGGAATATTTTCAATTATCAATAATAAATAATAAAAGTAATTTAAAGTTCTTTTGAATCTTTTTAAATCCCATCAAATTTTTTAAAGCTCTGCTAAATTCCTTGAAATTTTAAAAATATCTCAATTTTTTAAAACAATTTTTTGTTTGGAAATACTTTGAAATATATGCATATTTTTAAAATCCTTGAGCGTATGTGTAGTAAAATCTCCCAAAACTCTGTGAAATCTGATATTTTCTGAAGTCTTGGAAAATTTATTAAAATACATTGCGAAATTTATAATCTTTTAGTTCCGAACGGTCACCCATCCGAGAGTTGCCCGCGCCCTTACGTGCTTAACGTTTCCTAGAATTTTGAAAAAGACAAGGCTCAAAGTCTTTAAAATCCTCTCAATTTTTTAAAATAATTTTTTTGTTTGAGAATACCTTGAAATATATGCATATTTTAAAAATTTTACGAAATTCTTTAAATCCTGTGAATAAATTCTTTGAAATCCATGCGCGTAGGTATAGTAAAATCTCGTAAAATTCTATGAAATCTGATATTTTCTAAAATCCTGGGAAATTTATTAAAATACCTTGTAAACTTTTAAAATCTTTTAGAATCAAAAATACTTATTTATTTAAAATATACTTCAAATATCTTTATAATATTTTTAATATCTTTTGAAATCCTTTGAAATATGTAAGGCTCATAAAAATTCTAAAGGATTTTTAAAAATATCCCAAAATATTTATAAAAAAAAATTAATAAAAAAATAAAATAAATAAAATTTATCCCAAAATATCCCAAAATATTTCCATAAAATCTTTTAAAAATCATTGAAATATTTTAAAGTTTTTGAAAAATACCGTGGTATTTTTAAAAATAACGTGAAATTTTGTAATTTACATAAATTTTTTCAATCCTTTGAAATTGATTAAAATGTCTGAAATCTTTTTTTTTTTTAATTCCCCATTTTCGAAGCTCCTAAAAATGTATATGAAATTTTGAAAACATCCTAAAATCTTGAAAATTCTTTAAATACCTTCTAATTATTGAAATCAATTTAAAAATTTTCGAAATATTTATAAATATCCTGAAATCTATAAAATTCTGTAAAATTTTTGGTAATAGTTTAAATATTTAAAAATCTTTGAAAACTAAAAAAAATCCTTAAATTTTGTGAATAGATTCTTAGGAATTTTTTAAAAGTATTATGAAATTCAGTGGAATTACGTGACATTTGATGTTTCTTCAAATCCTGGTGTATTTATCAAAGTACCTTTAGAAATTAAAAAAATGGTTGAAATCCTCGTAAATCTTACATATGATTCCTTGGAATATTTAAGAATATCAATTCAATCATTGGAAATTCCTTGGATCCTTTTAAAATACAAAAAATCATAGACTTTTCTAGAACTAAATTGCATAGTAGATAACCCATAACAAATTTATTTAAAAAAACGTTCCAAAAGTCACTTTTTAAAATAAGAAGTGAATATTGTGACATTAATTATTTCTCTGACATTTGACATTTAAAAAAAAAATCCGAAACTTATTCCGTGAGGATTATTCTCTGTGTAGTATCCATTTTTGTTAAATCTCTAACTTTACCTGATTATCAGGTTTTTTCTGACATTTATTTTGTAAAGTGCTTTTACAGGAAATCCCTGACTTTTGTGATTTTTTTAGATCCTTAAATTTCACTAAATTATCTCTGATTTTCACATTTCCAGACATGCCCTCTGTATTCTTAAAAGTTAGGTAAAGTGCTTGTACAGAAAATCACAGAGTTTTGTAATTTTTTTCAAAATCTCATTTTTCCGGACCAACAAAATTTCTGGACTTATTCCCAATTTTCAGGGGTTTCCTGAATTTCCCAGTGTATTCTTAGCAGTTTTTAAAACTGTTTCTTACATAATTTTAATTACCATTGCCATTTTTTTCAAAATTTGTGATTTTTTCCTGATTTCCAGGTTGTTTTTGACTTGTCCTGTGTATCCTTGACAGTTATTTTAAGTACTTCTTCCAGAAAGTCTCTGACTTTTTTTCAAATCCCTAAATTTTTCTGAATTATCTCTGATTTTTAATTTTTGCTAGACATGCCCTCTGTGTTCTTAAAAGTTAAATTAGAGTGCTTAAACAAAAAATCCCAGACTTGTGCAATTTTTTTCAAAATCCTACTTTCCCAGAGCAACAAAATTCCTTGACTTATTTCTAATTCTCAGGGTTTTTCTGACTTGAACAGTGTATTATTGACAGTTATTTAAAAAACTTATTTCACAGAAAGTTTCTGACTTTTGTGATTTTTTTTTAAATCCCTAACTTTTTCTGAATTATCTTTAATTCTTATTTTTCTCAGACTTGCCCTTTGTTTTCCTAAAAGTTAGTTAAAGTGCTCGTTCAGAAAACCCCGACTTTTCTAAACTTTTTTCTTCAAAATCCTACTTTCCCTGATCAACAAAATTCCTTGATTTATACCTAATTTTCAGGGTTTTCCTGACTTGCTCAGTGTATCCTTGACAGTTACTCAAGTATTTATTCCAGAAAATCCCTGACTTTTTTTTGTAATCCCTAACTTTTCCTGAATTATCTCTGATTTTTAATTTTTGCCAGACATGCCCTCTGTGTTCTTAAAAGTTAAATTAAAGTGTTTAAACAGAAAATCTTAGGCTTTTGTAAAAAAAAACTCAAAATCTTTAGTTCCCAGACCAACAAAATTCCTTTACTTATTTTGCCCAGTGCATCCTTGACAGATATTTAAAGTACTTCTTCCAGAAAGTCCCTAACTTTTTTTAAATCCCTAACTGCTCCCGAATTATCTCTGATTTTCCATTTTTTTAAAACTTGACCTGTGTTTTCTTAAATTTAAAGTGCTTATTCAGCAAATCCCAGACTTTTCGATTTTTTTTTCAAAATCCTACTTTCCCCGATCAACAAAATTCATTGACTTATCTCCAATTTTCAATTTTTCCCAGAATTGCCCTCTGTATTCTCAAAAGTTATTCAAAATGCTTAAACAGAAATACCAAGACTTTTTAAATTTTTTATTCAAAATCTTATGTTCCCTGACTTGCCCAGTGTATCCTTGACAGTTATTTTAAGTAATTCTTCTAGAAAGTCCATGACTTTTTTTTAAATCCCTAACAATTCCTGAATTATCTATGATTTTCACTTTTTCCCAGACTTGCCCTCTGTATTCTTAAAAGTAAGTTAAAGTACTTATACAGAGAATCACAGACTTTTTAAATTTTTTTCTTGCAAATTCTACTTTACCTGACTAACAATATTCCTTGACTTATTCCTAATTTTCAGGGTTTTCCTGACTTGCTCCGTGTATCCTTGACAGATATATAAATTACTTCTTCCAGAAAGTCCTTGACTTTTTTTAAAATCCCTAACTTTTCCCGCGTTTTCTCTGATTTTCAATTTTTCCCAGACTTGCCCTTTGTATTCTTAAAAGTTCGTTAAAGTGCTTATACAGGAAATCCCAGACTTTTGCATTTTTTTTTTAATCCTACTTTCCCTGATCAACAAAATTCCTTGACTTATTTCTAATTCTCAGGGTTTTCCTGACTTGCCCAGCGTATTCTTGACAGTTTTTTAAACTGTTTCGTACAGAAATTTAATCACCGTTGCGATTTTTTCAAAATTCCTGATTTCTCCCTGACTTTTAGGTTGTCTTTGACTTGTCCTGTATATCCTTGACAGTTATATATAAAACTTTTACATAAAGTTTCTGACTTTTGTAATTTTTTAAATCCCTAACTTTTTCTGAAATATCTCTGATGTTTAATTTTTTTCAGACTTGCTCTCTGTTTTCTTAAAAGTTAGTTAAAGTGCTTATTTAGAAAATCCCAGAGTTTCGTAATTTTGTTATCAAAATCCTACTTTCCCTAAACAAAAAAATTCCTTGACTTATTCCTAATTTTCAGGGTTTTCCTGACTTGCCCAGTGTCTTCTTGACAGTTATTTAAAAGGTTTCTTACAAAAATTTAATCACCACTGCCATTTTTTCAAATTTTCTGATATTTTCCAGATTTTCAGGTTGTTCTTGACTTGTCATGTATAACATTGATACTTATTTAAAAAGCTTTTACATAAAGTTTCTGACTTTTGTGATTTTTTTTAAATACCTAACTTTTTCTGAATGATCTCTGACTTTTAATTTTTCCCAGACTTGCCCTCTGTTTTCTTAAAAGTTAGTTAAAGTTCTTATACAGAAGACCCCAGACTTTTGTAATTTTTTTTTTCAAAATCCTACTTTCCCTGACAAATAAAATTCCTTGACTTATTCCTAATTTTTAGGGTTTTCCTGACTTGCTCCGTGTATCCTTGACATATATTTAAAGTACTTCTTCCAGAAAGTCCCTGAATTTTTTTTGAAATCCCTAACTTTGCTGAATTATATTTGATTTTCAATTTTTCCCAGACTTGCCCTCTGTATTCTTAAAAGTTAGTTAATGTGCTTATACAGAAAATCCCAGACTTTCATATATTTTTTTTTAAATTCTACTTTCCCTAAACAACAAAATTCCTTGACTTATTCCTAATTTTCAGTTTTCCTGACTTGCCCAGTGTATTCTTGACAGTTATTCAAACTGTTTTTTACAAAAATTTAATCACCATTGCCGTTTTTTCAAAATTTCTGAATTCTCCCTGATTTTAAGGTTGCCCTTGACTTGTCCTCTGTATCCTCTTTAGTTATTTAAAATACTTCTTCCATAAAGTCCCTGACTTTTTCTTTAAATCCATAACTTTTCCCGAATCATCTCCGATTTTCAATTTTTTCCAGACTTGCCCTCTGTATTCTTAAAAATTAGTTAATGTGCTTATTCAGAAAGTCTCAGACTTTTGTAATTTTTTGTTTCAAAATCCTACTTTCCCTGACCAACAAAATTCCTTGACCGATTCCTAATTTTCAGGGTTTTCATGACTTGCCCAGTGTATTCTTGACAGTTATTCAAACTGTTTTTTACAAAAATTTAATCACCATTGCCGTTTTTTCAAAATTTCTGATTTCTCCCTGATTTCAAGGTTTGCCCTTGACTTGTCCTGTGTATCCTTGATAGTTATTTAAAAAAACTTTTCACAGAAAGTCCTAATTTTTGGTATTTATTTAATTTCCACTTTTTCTGAATCATCTCCGATTTTCAATTTTTTCCAGACTTGCCCTCTGTATTCTTAAAAGTTAGTTGACGAACAAAACTACTTGACTTATTTCTGATTTCCAGGTTGCCCTTGACTTGTCCTCTGTATCCTTTTTAGTTATTTAAAATACTTCTTCCATAAAGTCCCTGACTTTTTTTTTTAATCGATAACTTTTCCCGAATCATCTCCGATTTTAAATTTTTTCCAGACTTGCCCTCTGTTTTCTTAAAAGTTAGTTAATGTGCACATGTACAGAAAATCCCAGACTTTTGTAATTTGTTTTTTCAAAATACCGCTTTCCCTGACCAACAAAAATTCCTGAATTATTCCTAATTTTCAGGGTTTTCTGACATGCCCAGTTTATTTTTGACAATAATTTAAACTGCTTCGTACAGAAATTTAATCACCGTTGCCATTTTTTAAAAATTTCTGATTTCTCCCTGATTTCCAGGTTGTCCTTAACTTGTCATCTGTATCCTTTTTAGTCATTTAAAAAACTTTTTGCAGAAATTCTCTGACTTTTTTGATTTTCTTTTAACTCCCTAACTTTTCCTGACAACAAAATTCTCTGCCTTATCTTTGATTTCCACTTTTTCCCAGAACTACCCAGTGTATTCTTGATACTTACCTGCTAAAGTGTTTTTACAGAAAATCCTTACCTTTTATATATATTTTTTATCCAAGAATTGCCCTGATTGAAACAATATATTGACTTTTCCTTGATTTTCAAGCTTTCCCTGTGCATTATTTGCAGTTTTTAAGTAGTTCTTATATACTTTCCTGGATTTTTGCAATTTTCTTTTTAAAATCCTTGGCTTCTTCCTAATTTGCAGGCTTTTTCTAAATTGAGCTACATATTCCTAATAGTTAATTAAAACGCTTTACAATAAAATACCTGTTTTCTTTTAAATCCCTGATTTTTTAATAAAAGATTAATCCCCATACTTCTTTCTAATTTCCACGTTTTCCGTTACTTGACCTGGACAGTTAAATTGCTTCTTGTACAGAAATCCCTAGCCTTAAGCAATTTTGTTTTAAATTTTTGACTTCCTCTCACCAATAAAATTCCCGGACTTTTCTTTGATTTTTAAAGTTATCCTGACTTGCCCTGTAATTTTTTTCAATGTCCAAGATTTTTCGTCACAAAAATAATTTCCTGAATTCTTCGTAGTTTTCAGGCTTTTCCTGACTTAACCTGTATATTCTTGACAGTTACTGAACGAGATTCTTAAATAAATTCCTGAACTTTTGCAATTTTTTTTCCTTCCTGATTTTCCCTGGCAAATAAGAATTCTTGACTTTTTTCTGATTACCACGTGTTCTTTGACTTCTCCTGAGTATTCTTGACAGTTAATTAAACTGCTTTTTTTCCAAAACCCTTGGTATTTTGCAATTTTTTTTTATATCCCCGACTTTCACTGAACAAACTAATTCCCTGACTTTCCCCTGATGTCCAGGCTTGCCCTGACTTAATCTGTATATTCTTTACAGTAACTTAAAGTACTTCTTGCAGAAAAGACCTGATTTTTGTGATTTTTTTTAATCCCAGATTTTCGCTGAATTATCTCTGATTTTCAATTTTTCCGAGACTCGTCCTGTGTATTGTTAAAAGTTAGTTAAAGTGCTTATACAGAAAATCCCAAATTATTGTAATTTTTTTTTTAAATCCCACATTTCCTGAGCAACAAAACTCCTTGACTTATTCCCAGTTTTCAGGGTTTTCCTGACTTGCTGATTTCATCTGAATATTTTTGATAGTTGTTTAGAATGCTTTTTACAGAAATCCTGGACTGCTATAACTTTTTTCAAAATCCTTGACTTCTCCCTGATTTCCAAATTTTTTAACCTGACCTCTATATTTCTGACATCTACTTAGAGACCTTATAAAAAACCACTAACCTTTGCAGTTTTTTAAATCCCAGATTGTATTGTAATTTCCAGGTTATTTTTGTGTTGCCCTTTGTATTCTTGACAGTTTCATAAAGAGGTCCGTTTCAGTAGCCCCCCCCACTACATATTTTTACATTCATACAAACCCATTCGATTGCAAACCCAAATGCGCTCCATTGCACCACAAAGTAAAAATTTTGTGCCACAAAACTGAAGGAGTTATTGCAATTGTTAAGGTGGGGGGGGGGGGCTAGTGACACGCTAACTCCGCCACTTTCGAAAACACAACATTTAAATACATAATCATGAAGACCTTCAAATGCGCTCCATCATACCACCAATAACAGGCATTGCACCACTATGATAACGGAGTTATCGGTAAAGCAAAGTGGGGGGGGGGGCTGGTGCCATTTTTGTCAAAAATTAACATTTTCCAAATTTCTTTTCATGAACTTATTCAGTTTCAAATGC